>VZSZ01011814.1:104800-129771 GCA_013398815.1 Ibidorhyncha struthersii | reverse complement strand
GGCCCGGTGGCCGGGTCGTGGGTTTCCCCGTGATCGGGTCTGCGTGCAGGTCACCACATCCCCGAAACTTCAATTTTCCTGCAGGCAGAGGTGGTGGGAAGAGCATGGGCCTGCCCTGAGCGGGGCGGAGGGGGGAAGGCGGGGGTCGGTCTGGTAGATTCGGGGTTTTTTGCTGGTTGGAATATTGGCTAGTTTTTAGGTCAGTGGTTGGTAGACTTCTGCTTGCAGTCCTTTCCCCCTCCCCCCCCCCCAGCCGCANTTTTAATCCTATTTTATTTTTACTGACTGGTAACTTGGAATTAGATGGTTAAGCCTGATGTGTCTTAGCCTTACCTATCTCTCAGATCAGAAGCCAAAATGAGTTGCCATCCTTTTCTTTCTGTTAGATAGTCTCCCGACTTCCTAATTTCTGCTTTTCACCTTTGGTTTGTGGTTCCTTCACCCTGTTAATTACCTAGCAGAGAAGGAGAAGTTAGGTGGAATGTGGGTTTCCATCAGATGGCCTCAGGACACACATTCACTCTCCTGGTAGTTGTGTGTCGTCAGGAGCGGAAAGGGGAGTTAGTGGGTTCTGATGCTGGCTTACCAGTCTTGTTGGGAGCAGGGACTGCGGGATGGATGTGTGGTAAAAATCTGTGACTTTGGTTTCATACATTTAGGTATACTTAGTTTTCATTTTCAGCAACAGCGTGTACCCCTTTCGTTGTTTATTTTGATTGTCTTCCTTGCTTTAATGAAGATTGCACCTGCAAAATTAGTGTTTTCCAAGAATGTGGGGTTTTGGGGGTGAATCCTGAAAGACCTGTGCTTCATGTGGTAATCCTTGAGGACCTTGGGACCATCCCTGGTGCTTCTGCCGCTGCGTGAATGGAGAAGTTCTAGCAGCTGGTTGAACATATGGGTGGAGATGGGCTCTAAAGTCATCATCTGTCTGCCTCCTTGAGTTCTTAAGAAGTTCTTACTCGAAAATTAAAGCTTCAGTAGCTTTTCTAAACTGTATAAGGGTATATGACAGATTTTTAAAAAAATTTTGAACAGGTCTAAGTACATCTTGGTTTTGAAGACAAAATTATCGCAACTTCTTTTTGGACTTTAGTTACATTTGATTGCTATGGGCAGTCAACAGTCATCTAAAAAGCACTTAATGTTTGAGTGATAATAAACAGTAAAATAATTTGAGTCATAATTTACAAAAAGAAGCAGCTTGTTTTCAGTTGTTTTTGGAAGTTTAAACTGTCCTTGAGGATACAAAAAGTGGTTTAAACACGGTGCAAGAGACAGACTTATTGATACAAATTATAATGCTGTTGTCACAAGAAAAAAATGGAAATAGCACATATGGTTACTGAATTACAGTTATTTTTAAACAAGTATTGTTGTCAAATGGATTGTTGACTTTTTTTTTTTTAATTAATTTGTGCTGCCCTTAGCAAGAGGTTGATTTTTGCCATTGTGGATACATATCTTCCACTTCAGTGAGGTCATGTGTTTCATCTCACAGCTTTCAAAAAGAAATAAAAAATCTGATATGCAGCTCTAACGTGATTATTCTGTCAAAGCAAAACCTGTATTTGTTCCTAATTTTCTGTATCTCACGGCATTACCTGTTGTGCAGCATGGCTCACGTGGTATGTGCGGCCGTCCTAGCACTGGGGTATTTTTGGCATAAGCAAAGGCATCGTTTGCACATTATGTCAGGAGTTAAAGGTGAAATACTGGTTTACTATGTCCCTTATGTTATGTTTTACTAGGTGGGTATAAATAACAAAGTTTCTTGTTCAGAGAAGTCCATTGAGAGGCATTAGGTGTAGAGACATACCGCTCGGGAAGTTCCTGAATCACAAATTTAGAGGCTGGGAGAATATTTCAGCGGAATTACCATAGCGTATGTTGGGGTTTTTTATGCTTTTCCCTAGGCAATCAGCATCTGCTAATGTTGGGACTAACAGCCTAAGGCTAAATGAACCGTTGGTCTGATCAGATACGGGTTTTGTTATGCAGTGTTTAGCAATTTCATATTAATTTGCACGTGAATAGTGAAACAACAGAATTATAAGGCAAGTCAAAATTCAGTCGTGTGTTTCCAGACTTTTCAGTTAAGGTATGATATCAGAAGAAGTAAGGTTAAGATACCAGAAGAAACATTATATCTGCTTACAAAGTTTTCCTCCAGCTGGAGCATACTTGCAGAGTATCATTGTGTCTGCCCTCTGCATTTCTTCCTACAAAATAAGTGTCCTGCTATCATTTACTCTCCCAACACGTGGCCTATACTGTCCTTGCTACGAACACTTTTGTAGAACATTCTTCTTGACAGGACAGGTACTCTGTTATTTTATAGCTGTCAAAACCACATGTAACAGATTCTATTTGTAAAATAGTATATGTCACCTCATATAATACACACAGTAACTTTGTTTCTGACAAGTGTCTCCATCTCTAAACATTTAAAAAATACTCACATAGGTAGGTAATCCAAGGTCCTTGAACTTCTGTTTCAGTGACCTTCTGTGGTCCTTGTTGCTGCTTAGGATTTGTGATGTGGAGAAATATAGTGGAGTTTTTATGACACATTTTATTCTCTTTTTGAGACAGAACTTTTGAGTGTGGTAGCTGTCTTCCGTAGCAGAAGAAAGAAGACAAGAATATGAGAAGGGGTTGTGGCAGGCCATAGAGTTACTAGTGATACTCTGGGATTTTAGACATTCAGCTGAATTTTTTTAATGTCCTCTGGAGCTGAAGCAACGCAAAGAACCAGAAGGCAAATACTCAGCTTCCAAATATAAAAACACTTTATGTTTTCATCAACAAATGAATTAGCAGAAATGAAGGTCATCTAGTAAATTGGACAGAGGAAAAAAAATTCTCATTTAATATTGCTAAGAGGGCAGCAGGGGAAATGTGTGTAGGAGCTGGCAGTAGAAGTAAACCCTTGGTATTTTTCCTCAGGAAAAGCAGGGGATCAGAAGAATAGAAATCTTAGCAGATGATGGGCAAAAAGGGCTTTGAATGTGTCAACAGGGGAATAAGAATGAATAATAAGTATTAAAACTGTATATGGCATTAGAAAAATCATTAATGAACACCATTTAGTTCTAGGTAGCACATGTCAAAATGGATGTTGAAATGCTTCCTAGTTAATCTTTTTTTGGAAGAACAATTACAGGAGGGATTTGAGATCTACAGAATCTACTGGATGAGAGACTGGAAGTTTGATGTGTTTTGCTTCTTAGGGAGATGCTTAGGACGTGTCTTGATCATCATTTGTAAGGCTGTGTAGAGATTTGATACTAGATGGTTCTCAATCTAGGAAAATTTATGTTAGCCTAAGATCCCATGCATGAAAGTTGTTGCGAAATGTGGATTAGGTCTTGGAATAGAGTCCCCAGGGAAATGGCAGTTTCTTTCATAAAAAAAAAAAAGTATTTAAATAAAAAATGTTGATGTTGCTTTGGAAGGAGCTGCTGTGGGTCTGCAAAATGTGAGCAGTAGGATAGGAGCAGAGTTCTTGCCCTGGTGTAGAGTGCCATGCTGCTTGATTGTAGTGGTACCTTCTAGTCTTACAAGTCATGAAGCAGTGTGGTTGAATGACAGTGTGCAAGCTTAGCAAACACTTAATTGTGGCATGGGCAGTCAGGCTCCACTGCTTTAATTTGAGGTGAACCTTATTGGGTGCACCAGACAGATATAGTGCTTTCCTTATAAAGGTGTTTGTAGTGGAAACATGCAAAGATCTCTTTCTGGGATCAGTATTGTCGAAGCAGGTACTTGGCAAGTCCATAGTCCATTTTTCTGACCTGAAGAAGCCTATAGTATAATTCAAAACAAGACTTGCAAATGAACAGAACGAACGTGGAAAGTGAGGACACAGATATGTACCCTATATCACACAGGTAAATATGATAGTTTTAGGTCTTGAAAGTACCAGATTGTACAGGGTGAATTCATGCAAGGTTTTATAGCTGTCTCTGAACTATGGCTGTCATCATTTGGCTGCTCATTTGGATTGACATCCACAAGGAGATTTTAAGGCACAGCCTGCAAAAAGAACAGTAAAGATCCTGTAGACTGGCGCAAGCAGGGCGTATGAAGTGTCACGAGTAGCACAGGAAAGCAATGGTGTTACTTACGTAAAAGGGGAAAAAAATAGAAGAGAACACCCATAATGGTTGTCACTGGTGAAACAGAAGGCACTAAGGGACAGGAGTGAGTGAAGAGCCGAGGTACAGTTGTGCAGACCTTGAAGACAGTGACAGGAAGCTTGAACTTGATGAGGTAGAGAAGAAGATGCATTCTTTGGATTCAAAGAGATGAGATCTAATCAGTTCATGGTTATGAAAATGATCAAATTGGCAGACACATTTACTGTGAATTAGAGTGGGGTAATTGGAGAGTCAGAGAGAAGATTACAGTGATCGAGGCAAAATGATGATTAGGTCCAGGATTAGCATTTTTGTTGTCTGTGTGGAGAGGAATTAATGGATAAATAAAATGACCTGCTATGTGTTTATGAGAGCCATCAATTTTGTGACTTTGTTTCTACGATAGTTACTGATTCTGTGTTATCACAGAATAAGATTTTAACACAGTTCTTTAATTCTCTATGTGCTCTTTGTCTTGGTCTTGCAGTTTCTAATGTAAGTGTAATTACTTAAAGTAGTGCTATTAAGTAAATATGGAGCCAAATACAGCAGTATAGATGGTGCTGTTTCAATTTAATTTGGCTTTAGAATTTAAGCTTATTAATTAATTTTATTTGTAAGAAAATGACTGAAGTGTTGTAGCTGTTCTGGACCATAGTTGCTAGAGAAGGAAAAATTTGCGTGAACATAGATTTGAGAGTTGCTTGATGGCCTGTAGGATTCTCTCCTTTTCTTGAACTTGAATAATAAAAATCCATGCGTTAGCTTACAGTTATTTTACTGCTGGCCAGTTTTCCTTCGTGCATTGACACGTATGGAAAAGCCCATTTTTGGTGACATGGTGTAGCCTAATGGACTGAACACTGGGCCTTGAACTAGGAGCTGTCGCGGACTTGCTTTCTAGCCCCCTGTGTCACACTGCTCTACCCATTTTTTTCTAGTTGTAAAACGGAGATTTTACCTAATTACTCATAAGACCAGAGGTAATAATAGTGGGTTTGATTTTTCAGGATGTTCTTATTTGAAAAGTCATAGCTGCAGGTAGAAATCTCTTTTAATAATGTGCACAGAAAGTGAAAATAAGTTGGTTTTCTCTGAGAACACAGCCAACAAAGCCTACCTTGCTAACGATTTGTTTTTTGTGTTCTCAGCAGCGTTTCTTCTGTCCCTGCTAATCCTGGCACCTGTCTTCCAACCTGTGTCCACTGCAGTTGCCTCAGTCCTCTCCCAGTATCGCCTTTCACATTCCTTATCCTTCCTCCCTTTTATGCAGTGCTGATGTTTACTGAGCCACCTCCAAATACCACCTCCTCACTGCTGGGTTTCTAATTATTGTCTGGACAAGAGGCATATGGTTTTGGGACCTGCCATGTGCTGATGGGCTCGAGAATGCATGTGCTGACCTGCCAGGAGACAAATGTCATAGATAATTGCTAAGCTCATTGAAACCTTTTTGAGACCATTGAAACTCATTTTGAGGTTCACGGAAACCATTGAAATATTTTCATAGCATTCCTTACAATTCAGCCTTAATTGTATAGAAGGTAAGAACAGAAAATCCTGCTGGTTTCATTCCTGTGATGTTTTTTTCAGTACACTGATATTTTTTTAGAACTGTTTCTGACATACTTCATTTTCAGTAGTTTTTAAGGTATTTAAATGATGAAGATATTTAAAGACTCTCTTAGAATGCCCCTAAAACAATCCAGTCCTTCTGGATTGTTGTGTTTTGAGTCCTGGAACGTGAGAAAGAAGAACTTCTCTCCCAAGCTGCTCTTAAGGCTGCGTAGGGTTAGATCTGGCGTGGCTTGGTGTGCTGTATCCCCGGCGTGGATGGGCCTCTGGACAATGGGCTGCAGCAGCAGTGTCAGAGAGACCTGGTGCTGTTTCAGTGCACTACGAGGATTGTGTATGGCCTTGTGGCTGTCACGTTTCACCGGGAAGTCCTGTTCATCCTGTGCACAGAGCCCTCTTGAGGGCTGCTGATTTTCAAGTCCCCAGTTCTGCAAACATTGCTTGGGTCCTGTCTCTTACACCATACTCCAAGTATCTGACTATACTGAAATGCGTGTGTTTAGCTTCTCCGTTGTCACTGTGATTTGTCCTCTTTGGTAGTTATCAACATAGTATATCTGTCTTCTGCAGATTCTATCTATGATGATGTTTGTTTGCACAGATAAAACTGTAACGGGGTACACAGATACTGTTTGTTCTTTGGCGGCGGGGGCAAGAGCAGCTTCCAGCTCTGTGGTGGTCCATGTGGGAGCGCACTGCACAAGTAAGCTGCTGGCCAGTGATCTGAAACCCTTGCATTAGCAAGTGCATTCAAATCTACTTTTGCTTTAGTTAAGATTAAAAAGTTCCTTCTAATATCTTATGATAAATAGGGTAATTATATAACATATAATATATATAATCTATGTAAAAAACGTGTATAATAACATAACAGTGTCTCTGATGGTAGAAGTGTGGACTTTTCTGTTCGCATGGTCCAGGAAGTACAAATTAGTGTGGGAGGCTATTTAGTGGGGTTGCTTGGTGGGGTGTTTTTCTCTTCTCCCGTCCTTCTTCCTGAATTGTGGAAAGTCCTTAACTAATAAGCAGATTTTTGGGGCATGTTTGTAAACCAATGCATACTTGAGTTAAACTCAACTTTCCTGGTCGCTCAGATGATTAAAATCGGATTGTCTCTGGATTCTGGATGCTTTATCATAGGTTTCATTAGCTGCATCGTTCCTCACATGCAACTGTTTCAGTAGGTCCAGACTAAGGGTGTCGATACTAGGAGTAGCTGGGTTCTCGTTTTAAATAAATAAATTTGATGATCAGTATTAAAAGCCTTAACCACCATTTGTCCTGTGGATGAATTGGAAATTAGATTGTAATATTCACATACTTCTGATTTTCACTTATAATTTAAAAGTGATTTTACAGATAAATTGTATTTTTGTAGTAGGTTACAGGACAGGTTGGCATTTTGACACATCAGCTGCGTAATTGTGCTTGTCTAAAATGATTGTCTCCTTTCTAATGGTTTTTAATATTAATTTCATTTCTGCTAGAAAATCAAAGTTTACTTCTGTCTGTCTTTTCCTTCTGCAGAGTAAAAGATGCTGGCTGCCAGTAGTAGAACAGACCTTCTGTGGAACCTATCGCTGTAAATCTTCCCTAAAATTACCCGAAGGCACATATTCCGCCTGTGATGGACCCTCGGAATACTGCTATGTTAGGCTTGGGTTCTGATTCTGAAGGGTTTTCTGGGAAAAGCCCCTCTGTAGTAAACATTGGCACGTTGGTGGGAAAAGGAGAAGGAGAGCTAGAAAATTGCACCAAGGAAGAAGACGACAGTAAGAAGAAGAATCGGGAGGGGAACAGTACTGAGAATGGGAAGAACGAGGCTCTGACTGATGCCCAGCAACAGTTTTCAGTGAAAGAAACAAACTTTTCAGAGGGAAACTTGAAACTGAAGATTGGTCTTCAAGCAAAGCGAACGAAAAAGCCTCCCAAGAACCTTGAGAATTATGTGTGCCGGCCTGCTATAAAAACCAGCATCAAGCAACCAAGAAGGGCACCAAAGAGTGGGAAGATGACAGATGAGAAGAACGAGCACTGTCCTTCAAAACAAGTGAGTAGCCTATTTACGTAGCATTTTGCAAGTCATAGTAAATTTAAACTGTATTTAAGTATTTCTGGCATCTCTGCGCGATCATGTTCTAACTATTTTTCCTTCTAACCTTTGTTATCGAACATTCTGAAGTTATAAATGGTTTGATTTAATATCCATCGACAGGAAAAATGCTTTTGCTCTTTCACAGCTTGCCAATGTTGTTTTTTTAACAGTAGTGAAAGATAATTCCCATGTTAACTTGAAGTGAACACCATAGGGATGTTTCTGAACAGCAATAGTGTCATTTTTAGTCTCTTGTATAGAAGAAAGTGGGGGGGTCTTGTCTCTATTCAAATTGGGCTGTGTGTCTGCTGTGCTTGTCTCTATTATTTGGATTTTATATTTTTTTCTTACCTGTTAGAACCATTGTTTTTTCTGTGTGTCTTAACTGACATTCTGAGAGGAAAGTATCAAGCAGTGTCTGAAAAGTAGAATATACTTTTCCAGATGTGTTAGAAAACAGCCGGATGATAAACTGCATATAAATACAGTGGCTTGAGAGATGTGCCAGGTATTTTCCCAATGTAAGGAGATAGCCGTGCCTTGAGGATGTCTTCTTTTTATGATCTGCATGATGTAACAAGTAGAAGCAGCAATAACAGATAGGGAAAACAGGATAAATGGCAAGAATTATAAATGTAGTTGCATAGAGTCTAAATTTTAGAAGTGTTTTGTTACAGCATGCTCTTTTTTCCAATATACATAGAAGTGTTCCGAACTAATAAAGTGTTAGAATGTACCCTCCACACTGTCTCCTTTCAGTACATGCCTACTGAGTTAAAGCTGAAGTTTTTCCCTACGCTCTTGTTTTTCCTGCCCCTATCTGTGTTTCCCTATATGTACATATTTATCTCTCTCGGTTCCCTTGCATGTTCTTCCATAGCCTCATTCAACTTTGACACCAGGTGATTCAGCAGGGGAGACAGTGAGTCCCTGGAAGTTAGAGCCCTTTCTTCACATGGGTTGCCTGTTCGTGGGGCTTCAGTTTCAAAGGTTCCCAAGGTGGAAAGTTTTTCATTTCTCTTGCCTGTGTCCTGTTCATAAAGCTACCTGCATAAATCTGTCCTGCCATATCTCATAAGGAAGAGCCTACTCAAAGGGAAGGAAAATTCCTTTGTCTTGTACGGAGGTGATGTCTGTCTGACGTAGCCAAACCTTTTTCTTTCCCCTGGCATACCCAGACTTCAGTTTTCGTTGAGGAAGAGGATCTTCAAAGAGAAATAAAAAAATATGCCCCGAAAGAAAATGTGTGGTATATGTTACATGTAATGACTAAAATTACTTTTTCCAGACTCTACTGTGCAACTGCATTAGGGTTTTTTTCCCCCGTTATAAACAGAAGGGTGTTTTACTGAGCCTATCAGACAAGAAATTCTCAAGTGGTACATTATGGAACTTAGGAGTTTGGCTATGGCCTTTATTTTACGTTCTTCCATTTCAGGACAAGCTTATTATTTCTAATCATTTCTCTAACTTTGTCTTGAAAAAAATTGGAAGAGTAGATCACAATTTGCCATTATACTGATGACTTTCTTTCCTTTTTTCTTTTTTTCTTTTTTAACAAGACTATATAGTGATGCGTTGAGTATTGGGCCAATCTGGAATAGCCAGTCATTGATTTCGATGTCCGAATTGAGCTAGTACTTGCAAATGAAAATCTCTTGCTAGCAAAGAGAGCCATTAAGTATGGGAACTTCCCCGTTGCATCAAGAGATTGTGCCCTGGGAATTTTTACTAGGGAGAATAATTAATATTTAAACTCAGATGACAGCAGCGTGGATTGTTCATCCTTGACGTCTTTGTTGATATGCTACATTTTTCTTCCAGATATCCATCATATTTCAGATGGAAATTAGAAAGTTGGGAAACAAATATTACTAATATTATTAAATATTACTGATACTGTATACGATACCGTTGATGCCATATCACTTTTTAATTCCAGCTATTCTAAGTGGAGTTAATCCTGCTCCTTGTCTGGTGAACAACCTAAGCGCTTAGTGTAGAGAAGAGCAGATCTGTTGCATCAAATTTGCATTACTTAAAATAGTTTCAAATCCCTGACTAATGCTAATTCACTTTAGATACTCTGCAATCTCTCAGATTTTACTGAAATGGTTTTCCAGTTGTTTTAACTCTGTGCGTTCCCTGCTGCCATTGTGGCACTTTGGATTGTTAGAAATGACACTTTACAGCATCCCACTGATTTCTAGCAAGTGTGATTAAAAAATGTCTTTCTAGAAACAAATGGCAAACATGGTTTAAAACCATTGCATGTTTTGAATATCATACCCGAGGGAGTTTTTTTTATTTCTTACTGCAATGTAATAAAGCAAGTTTTAGCACTGCAAATAACACTTCAGAAAATGAAAGCGATCCCCTAATCTTTCCTTTAGATGGAGAGGGGGGGAAATAAAGCAAATATATGACTAATTTGGAGCCAGATGTGGCAATACATTGGGCTGTGAAACTGAGCTCTCTATACTTTTAAAGGAGGAAGAGAGAATTTGAATGAAAATCTAGCACTTGTGGTATACTCAGTTAACCACTAAGACAGAAAGAGAAGGTAGTAGAAATCTTCTGCTGGGAATATCAGTGTAGAAATTAAAATAGTAGGAAAATACTTTGCGCTCCCATCTATGACAGTTATGCTTCTATGACAGTTATGCTTCTTTCTCAAGCTCAGTGCTGAAAGGATTCTGAAAACTTGGGGAGTGTCTTCAGTTATGTTAATAGAGGGTTTATCTCCATTCGGCAAGATGAGTGAGTAGGTGAGGTGGGTAACTGGTATATTTGCCATTTGTCCTCCAGAAATGTGTAGCCAAAAAATTAATAGTCTTCTGAAGAGAAAATCATAGAACAGAAAAGAGAGACCTAGAAATGGCTAAGATTCCCAGGTGTTAACAGAAACAAAATTAGAAGTTCCTGTAATAGCAAAAGAGTATTAAATTTGTTTTTTGACACTGAATATGAAAGTTGGAATTCTTTCTTTCAGAAAAGTGTCCTGTGACAGAGGGACATTGCTGTGACCTTTGCTAAGCCTGAAAACCTGAGCCTTAGAAATAAATATAAATTTTACTTGTTAGTTTTAGCACAAGAGGAATATGAATGGTTTACCGGTGCTTGCAAGGTAAATGTAGCCAATGGCATAGCAAAGTTGCAGTACTAAAGTTCTAGAAAATAGGAGGGCAAGAAGTGATAGTAACAGCCTGCTGTAACTCTAAAATAGTCATGGTAAAACAGTGAAGCGAGTTGGAACATGCCCTTTTGCTCCATCTCCTTCTTTCTTTGTAAAACTGCTGAGTGCAGGATTCTCTAGTTCTTTCTATTGCCCTGGGTTATGTGGGGAAGCTCTACAGGAGAGTTTGCTGATGAAATCACAGCCACTAACTGAAAAATTTCAAGCAAAAAAGTTAACTAACCTAAAGAATTGTTTTGTTTTTCTTTTTGAGTAGCTGAAGAATATTTTCTGCGGGATGAGCGACATAAGTTTTTGTCTTGGACTGATTACACAAAGTCCTTTTTTTCCTGGTAGTTAGGTAAAACTCGGCTTTAGAAAAGACTAAAAAGTCTTGCTGGTGAAAAATAAACAGCAGACACACTTCACTCATTATTTGGGGGACTTCATATATTGATGCCTCAACTATACAATTTCCATGATTCTTCAGAACGCTCATTTGAATTATAGCCCATGCATTGGCCAGAAGTACAGCAGCTAAAATAATAACAGGTAAATCTCTGTGTGTGTGTGTGTATGTACATACAAAAATCCTTATTGCTTGCTGGTAGTTCTAAAGAGAATTAAGAAATGAAATTTTCGTTAACAAGCTGTTTTCTTCTAACTATTTCAGCTTTTGGAAGCTGAGACTATCTTGCATTTCCTAATCTGGTTCTAGTGTGAGAAGTGTGAATTTTACACCAGACTTGATAGGAGATATCCCTGTTCTTGTGAAAGTTTATCTACTCTTAAGCTTTTTGCAAATAAGTACCAATAATAACAACAGTAAGTAATAATCTAGTGAGAATAAACCCTGAGATCATGCTGTAGTGTAACAATAAATGCCTCTTTTTGAGAAGTAAAGCCAATTTTTTGCTGTTTGTGCCTGTGATGATTCTGGAATGATTCATTATAACCTGTTAATAGCTTATATCAAAATAACCTGGAAGTTTTATTCCTCAAATTAATGTTATGTCCACACAGGAGATTTTAAAATTTTAAATTCAGCTCAGTGTAAAACTAATAATAAGAACAACAATTTTGTGAAAACTTACCTGTTTTATGTAATTGCTTTGAGTGATTCTTTTGTTGGATAGAGTTTTAAGCCAGAGCTAAGGATTGCACAGGAATAAATGTTCTAGTTTTAAAACACAAAAATGTTTTTTAATGTAGTGTAACCTAGACCTTTTTAACAGCTTTGTGCCTAGATGAAGCCTACCATTTGAAAGCCAGACTGATGTAGAACAGGTCTAGAACTCTTTACTGAAAATGTGCATAATCCAAGAAAAACTGGTTTAGACAGTCATGTGCCATTGTCAATGTGCATTGCAGCGTAGAGGCATCAGTGGAGAAGCCTGAGGTATGTGCTTGCTTGCAGATGTATTAGGTGAGTTAGATGGATGAAACACCTAGGATATGTTGGGGAGTGTTCTTTGGGGTTTTTTTCTGTGAGTGATTTGTCAGTAGTCCTCACAGAAACTGCATTAAAATCTGACTTTAGACTTTCTCTGATGTAAAACTGTGCATTTGTTCTAGTCAAACAGTGAAGAAGGGAGCTCTGCTCCCTGGGACCACAAGAGAAAAATCGAAATGCTGAGTGCACTGCGTGTAAGGCCAGCTTCCGGTCCAGGAGCGAAAGGCAAACAAGAGACTAGATACTCATTCGCAGAGCTGCGCCTGAACGTGGCCACACCAACTGCTGAAGCTTTGAAGTGCTGGACACGTTGCAAGCGTTCTGTAATGTGTGCTGGACTTCAGTGCTCTCCTTCCCATCTGATGGAGGGATTGTTTGGGCAATAGAAGTTATTTCAGGAAAGCATGCCACCTTTTTTTGTCTCCAGTGCAGTAGGACGTATCATGGCTGCTCCCCGCCTCCCAGCTGTGGGTTTTGTGAGTATGAGGGTGGCGAAGTTGGGGGGAAGTTCCTGAAATGTGATGCTCCGGCATAATTTACATAAGATTGCAGCTGCCACAGAAAAGCTGGGCTAAGTGCCAAACTATTCTCCATAGACCACAATCTCTTTTACACCACAGCTTTAAAACCAGTAACCGATACGACTGGTGGGTTTTGTTCTACTACGGCAGCAGGTTTGGAGACATCCGACCCCAAGTGATGCTTGTGGCCACCCTCCCCCAAAAGGAGAACTTTGATCAGTGACATGTCACTGTTCTTGTGAAATCTCGTTTACTTTCTGGAAACACATTTGGGCTGGTAGGGCAGTCATCGGGACAGTTAGTGAAATGTAACTCCTGGTACATCAAGGGGTTTAGTGTGGACCTAGTAAAGAAATAGGCAGTGATGAAGGCTCATCTGAGACATATGGGGTGATCTGTTTTCACTAGTTTTTCAATAACTTTCTTAAAAATACTTCCAGTTGGTGCGTACCACCACTTATGTTATGGCGGGTGCTGGTAGGGTTGTAGTGATCCTGGCTTAAGCTGAGAGATTTACTTGATTTCCTCAGTATGTGAGCAGTTTATTCAAATTCTTTTCTTCCATTGTGGCCTTCCATACGGAAAATATCCTTGTTGTTCCTGAAGTTCATGGTTGTGCACTACTTAAGTTTAATTTTTATCATCTGTTTGCAATAGTCTCATTCTTCCTGTACTGTACTTCTTAGGGATAGCAATACCTCCCACTCACTTTAACAGAAAATTCAAAATTTTTAATAATAAATAATTGCAAGAAGGAACTCTGACTCTATGCTCTATGTTGTTTTTTAAAATGTTTTTGCAACTACTGCAGCAGCCAGAATAGTGAAACCTTCTCTGAAGAAGGTTAGATATTTTGATCAAAATGTCTCTATTAATTGTTATCGCATTAAATTTTTTGCTTAAAAAAAACCCACACCATTATCCCCCCTGCGCCCCCCTGGGGCCAAATGTTCCTGTTAATCATACTGATTATTAAGTGGCTTTATGGAAAAAAAAAAAAGAAAATAATTTCCCATATAAAAATGCTGAAAAAATTGCAAACTTTTTTGACTTCTTGTCTGTCATCTCAATAGACATTTCTTGGTTTGTTTTTCAAGTTCTTTGAAATAATTTTCAGTGTGCTTGGAAAATTCACTTACCCCACATGAGAAAGAAACTTTACAGGGCAAATGCCTTCAGCTTTCAAAGAATCCTTGTTTGTTAAAGTCATGTTTTCAAAATCCTGGCATCTTATTTAGATCAAAGCTAGTATTTGGAAAGGTTTTCTTCTTATTTATGTATGTATTTATTTATTTAAATATCTAATAAAACTTCCAAGCTCGAAACAGAGGTGGATAGAAAAAAGTGGAGCCTGACAAGAGGCATTCGATACCCAGAAGTGGTAGAGTATGAGAATACAACAGACACTATCTAGTTAGGGTAGCAGACTCTACAGGAGAAATAGAAGAAAGAGGGAAGAGAGTGTATGCACAGGTAGCTCAACAAATACAGGAATGAAGAGTTGAATTCCCAAGTCAATATTTAGGTGAATTTTTCAAATGTGTCTAAGCCCACTGAACAAAGGATATTAAAATTTTGTTCCAAATTTCTTTTCAAAATTTAAAACCACAGAAAAGAGGATGTAACTCCATGAAGGGTGTCAGTCAGGTTGATCAGAAAGACTGCTTTAATCCCGTGTAGTTGATATCTCTAGCACGCACAGTCTACGCCAGGCATGTCCAAGAGCATCAGCAGACGTGGTTGGATTCCAGTTTTGGAGTCATGTCATGCTGACTCAGTAGTTTCCACGTAAGCGCCAGGCCTGTATGCGGGCAGAAACACACCTCTTGCTCCATCCCTGTGGAAAGGCAGCGGCTCAGGATTTGGAGTGCCTGCCTATGCACTGCAGAGGCTCTGACAGCTCAGGCAGTGCATTACCCGAGCAACTACTTCCCATCTCTGTCAGACTGAATCCAGCTTGTGGTCTTCTGTTTAAGCCATGGTGGTGTAGCTTACTGAACAAATGCTTTGGTCACGATCAGCACCAAAATTTGCTGTTTATCAAATAATTTCAAAGGAATCCAGGCTGTATCTTTCTTCAGCATAATTAGATATTGGCAAACCATAGTTACAGATTTATAAAATGTCATTAATCTAATGCTGACTGTAGTCAAGTACAGTAATTACCATGCAATTGTCTTACTGATTTTTATTGCAGAGGGATGAATATCATATATCATAGAATGGTTAGAGTTGGAGGAGGCCTTAAAGCTCATCCAGTTTCAACCCTCCTGCCCTGGGCAGGGACACCTCCCCCCAGCCCAGGTTGCTCCAAGCCCCGTCCAACCTGGCCTTGAACACCTCCAGGGATGGGGCAGCCACAGCTTCTCGGGGGAACCTGCGCCAGGGGCTCACCACCTCACAGTCAAGAAGTTCTTCATCATACCTCATCTAAATGTCCGCTTTTTCAGGTTAAAACCGCTCCCCCTCGTCCCATCACTCCCCTCCCTGACCAAGAGTCCCCCCCCAGCTTCCCTGGAGCCCCTTTAGGCACTGGAAGGGGCTCTCAGGTCTCCGCAGAGCCTTCTCTTCTCCAGGCTGAACTCCTCCAACTCTCCCTCCCAGCAGAGGGGCTCCAGCCCTCGCAGCATCTTGGGGGCCTCCTCTGGCCCCTCTCCACCAGGTCCACGTCTCTCCTGTGCTGAGGCCCCCGAGCTGGAGGCAGCACTGCAAGGGGGTCTCCCCAGAGCGCAGCAGAGGGGCACAACCCCCCCCCCCCCCCCCCCCCCCCCCTCGCCCTGCTGGCCACGCTGCTGGGGATGCAACCTAGGATGCGGGTGGCTTGCTGGGCTGCCAGCGCACATTGCCAGCTCATGGTGCGTTTCTCATCCCTCAACACCCCCAAGTCCCTCTCGGCAGGGCTGCTCTCCAGCCATTCTCTGCGTAGTCGGGATTTGTGCTTGGGAATGCCCCAACCCACGTGCAGGACCCTGCACTTGGCCTTGCTGAACCTCATGAGGTTTGCACAGGCTCACTTATCAAGCCTGGCAAGGCTAGGTGCAATACTCCAGGTTGGGTCTTGCAAGAGTGGAATAGGTGTGGAATTGGTGCCTTTTACTCTTTATTTAATGTTTGAGATTGTAGATCCCTGAATGTTTTCAGATTGAGTGTATATGTAGTTATCTCACAAGGGATCGTTCTTTCATTCTTAGTCCCTGCTTTGAGTGAATGTATCCCATGCATTTCAGAGATGTGTTGGGCACTGTATGTAAAGATCATTCTTCTAAAATAAAAGATTAATTTATTGAGCTGTTCCTAATAGAATTTATTGAGGTAATGGGTATTGCAATTTTTTCACCTTTACAGAATAAATTTCAAATTTGGTTAGGTTAGAATTGAAAATAACTTTGCAAGTTTCATTTACTCCATGTGTGTTGTGTCTGTTTTCCCCCTACCCCATACAAACAACAGATTAATTTGACTTATTTTAGTACTCTCAGCAGTCTGCTTTGGGGAGAAGCTGTTACTACAGTGGTTGAGGGTATCACGGGAGAAGACTGAGAAACACTGGCAGAGATGGGCATGTGCAGGTTTAGGCAATGCCTGTCCTTGCAGTGCATTGCTCAGCTGCTTCTCAGTAGCAAGTGAGGTCTTCAAGTGCTGTCACACTATAAATAGTTAGCCCAACACATTATTGTTAATGGGTTCTTTTTAATAAACATCAACAGTATTTTTGGAGAATGTTTCTAATTGGAGGACTGATTAAATGGGTTACATTTGACTGGGAGCAAGTTTAGGTTTCCTTAACATCAGAAAAGCCTTAACGTGTCCACTGAAATGTATTTGCTTTAAAATTAATAGGATCGTGAAGTGTGTGGTTATATGGTTACCCTGTTATCTAAAGGAGGTATTAATCATCTCAACATAAAAAGATACTGTGTTACTCAGGGAGAGTCTTTGTGCTCTGTTCCTAAAGATTTTTTTCTTATTAACTTCTAGGACCCTTCAAAGTTGTACAAGAAAGCTGGAGAAGTTGCAACAGTTGAATTACATGTGGAAGAAGGTATACAAGTAGAAACAAATCCTTTATCTAAGAAAGTTTCCCCATTGCACTCTGAAATGACAGATTATATAAAGTCATCTCCTCCAACTCTTATCAGTAGCCATAATTCTGACTTAAAGGATAGAACACAAATTAATGGAGCAACAACTGTAACAGAAAAATTGGCTCAACTTATTGCAACTTGTCCTCCTTCAAAGTCTTCCAAAACAAAGCAGAAGAAGCCCGGCAATGGAACTGCATCTGGTTTGGTTAAAGACTCTGGGAAGAAGCTACCAGGAACCATAACTGCAAGCGGGTTAGTTAATAAAGATTTTGTAAAGAAATTGCCAGGATCTGGTATCGCTGTTGGATTGGTTAGCAAGGACTCAGGGAAGAAGCCATTAGGGATTGGTAGTGCAGCCATATTGGTTAACAAAGACTCTGGGAAGAAGCCACAAGGAATTGGCCCATTAATGGGGTTGGTTAACAAGGACTCTGGGAGGAGGCCACCAGGGATCAGCACTCTGACTAGGTTAGTTAACAGTGACTCTGGAAAGAAACAGCCAGTGACCAGCTCTGCAGTTGGGTTAATCAGCAAAGATGTTGGGAGGAAACTTCCGGGTATTGCCACTCCAACTGGACTGACTAATAAGGAGTCTGTCAAGAAGCCAGTAGGGATTGGCACTCCAGCAGGACTGATTAACAAGGATGCTGGGAAGAAGTTGTTGGGAATAAATAGTCCTGCAGGACTGGTTAACAAGGATCCTGGGAGAAAGATGCCAGGGACTGGCAATATGACAGTTCTGACTAACAAAGACTCTGGACGGAAGACACCAGTGATTGGCAGCCCAGTGGGACCAGTTAACAAGGACTCTGGGAGGAAGATGCCAGGAATTAGCAGCCCAGTGGGATTGGTTAGCAAGGACTCTGGAAAGAAGCCAACAGGAATCGGCAGTCCAGTTGGTTTGGTTAACAAGGACTCTGGAACTCTGAAAGCAGACTCTCTTATGCCTGCCTCGGAGCCCTTTAAGCTTCCTTGCAATTCAAACCTCAGTAGCCTTGAAAACCATGAGACTACAGATTTACTGAAGGAAAATACTACTAGCAAAACATTTGAGAAGCATATTATGAGACAGAATAAAGAAAGTATCTTGGAAAAATTTTCAATTCGGAAAGAAATTGCTGATGTAGGCAAAGAGATGTTTAATGAAGGACTCTGCGTTCCGCAGGATGCTTACTCAACCAGTGAAAAAGGGATTTATGAAACATCTAAGCATGAAAAACAGCCTCCAGTATATTGCACTTCACCAGACTTCAGAACAGGAGGTGCTTCAGACGTATCGACAGCAAAGTCCCCATTTAGTGCAGTAGGAGAGGGAAATCTCCCATCACCTTCACCCACAGTGTCTGTTACCACCCTAAACAGGAGCCTCTCAACAACCTCTTCACAGTTAGCATCTAACTCGTTGCATTTAAGTTCCACAGCAGAGCTCTTAGAAGGTATTTCAGATCAGATTGGCAAAACGCAGTTTTCTTCTGACAGTACACTTCTGAATATAAACAGAACATTGAACCATACTCTGAGCACTGATTTTAAAGGTGCTGATAAAGATTTAAATGATTCAAAAGCTACTTACGTAGAAACTTCAAGAACTAGTCCTTCTACAGGGAAAAAGCCCATTTTGGCAGCTGAAACAAGCATTCATGCTACTGTCACCCCTTCAGTAGTTAGTTTTACAAGCTTGTTTAGTAGCAAGCAGTTCTTAAAGATTGGTGCAATAGCTGCATCGGATAAATCCTGCCAAGGAGCAAAAAATCTGAGCGCTACTCAGCAATCAAAACCTTTAAAGAAAAGAAAAGGAAGGAAACCACGATGGACTAAAGTGGTGTCAAGAAGCACATGTCGACCTCCAAAGGGTCTAGAACTAGAAAGGTCAGAGCTTTTTAAAAACATTTCATACAGTGCATTGTCAAGCAGTAATTTGGAGCAGGCCAAATTCTTGAAAAACATAGGATCATCTTCATTTGTGGAGCATGAATTTGTCAAACATCAGTTGCCAAAACTGAATGAAGCTAGTGGACAGTCTCTTGGACTGTTAGCTGAGACCGACAAGCAAACTCCAAAGTTCTACAGTACTCACAAACAACCCTCTAGTTTGTGTATGTCAGATGATTTCTTACCTGACATGTATAAACCCAAAAGAGGAAGACCTAAATCCAAGGAGATGCCAGAGCTCGAAGGTCCCCCCAAAAGAACTCTAAAGATCCCAGCATCAAAAGTCTTTTCAGTGCAGTCAAAAGAAGAGCAAGAACCTCCAATTTTGCAGCCTGAAGTAGAAATTCCCTCCCTAAACCAGAGCTTATCAGGACAACCTTTTCCTAAAAAGCGAGGGAGACCCAAAAGACAGATCAGGTCATCCATTAAAATGAAGCCACCTATTCTTTCTGTGGCACCTTTTGTTGGAACAGATAACTCAAGCAAGATAGAGTCTGAAAGTGATCAACATCGAAGTGGGGATTTTTTTGAGAGAAAGGACCAGCTCCGAGGGCCAGAAGAAGTCCAAAAACCTCCTATTTGTAGCATGACTGATTTGGAAGTAGACTCAGACAGAAAAGTTGCCAAGAGAAATAATGGACAGTTAATGAAAACAATTATTCGAAAAATAAATAAGATGAAAACTCTGAAGCGCAAGAAACTTTTGAATCAGATTCTGTCCAGTACAGTGGAACCAAATAACAAAGGGAAAGTGCAATCTAAACTCCACAATACAGTGTCAACTCTTGCTGCCACATTTGGTTCAAAATTAGGCCAGCAAATAAATGTCAGCAAGAAAGGAACAATTTATATAGGAAAAAGGAGAGGAAGGAAACCTAAAGCTGTCCTGAATGGTATTTTAACAAGCAGTTCTGCCAGTTTGACAGTTCTTGAGAAGTCTGCTCAACAAGCTCCTGGTTCGTCACTAGGACAAGTACTTCCCCATTTGCTGCCTTCAACAGCTAATAATTCTGAGATTCTTCCATCTCCAGTTTGCTCCCAGTCATCTGCAGTGAGTGGGGGACAGAGCCCTGTCAGCAGTGATGCAGGATTTATTGAGCCCAGCTCAGTGCCGTATTTACACGTACACTCCAGGCAAGGAAGTGTTGTTCAGACACTCGCGATGAAGAAAGCTGCGAAGGGAAGGAGGAGATTATCTCCACCTACATTGTTGCCAAACTCTCCTTCTCATTTGAGTGAGCTGACATCACTGAAAGAAGCCACTCCTTCCCCAGTAAGCGAGTCTCACAGCGATGAGACGATTCCCAGTGACAGTGGAATAGGAACAGATAATAACAGTACTTCAGATCGAGCGGAGAAGTTTTGTGGGCAAAAGAAGAAAAGGCATTCGTTTGATCATGTTTCCCTTATTCCACCCGAAACTTCCACCGTTTTAAGTAATCTAAAAGAAAAGCATAAACACAAATGTAAGCGCCGCAGTCACGATTACCTTAGTTATGACAAAATGAAGAGGCAGAAGCGAAAAAGGAAAAAGAAGTATCCTCAGCTTCGGGGTAGGCAGGACCCAGATTTCCTCGCCGAATTAGAAGAATTAATAAGTCGATTAAGTGAAATCAGAATAACCCACAGAAGTCACCATTTTATACCCCGAGATTTACTGCCTACCATTTTTAGGATAAATTTCAATAGTTTCTACACCCATCCTACTTTTCCTTTAGATCCTTTGCACTACATTAGAAAACCCGATTTAAAGAAGAAGAGAGGCAGGCCTCCAAAAATGCGGGAGGCTATGGCAGAAATGCCTTTTATGCATAGTCTTAGCTTTCCTCTCTCCAGTACCGGGTTCTATCCCTCTTATGGCATGCCTTATTCTCCTTCTCCCCTTGCAGCTGCTCCCATAGGCTTAGGTTATTATGGAAGGTACCCTCCAACTCTTTATCCTCCTCCGCCTTCTCCTTCTTTTACTACCCCCCTGCCACCACCTTCCTACATGCATACAGGCCACTTGCTTCTCAATCCCACCAAATATCACAAGAAGAAGCACAAACTGTTACGCCAGGAGGCTTTCCTCACAACAAGTAGGACCCCACTCTTGTCAATGAGCACGTACCCCAGTGTCCCACCTGAAATGGCTTATGGCTGGATGCTGGAACATAAGCATAGACATCGCCATAAACACAGAGAACATCGTTCTTCTGAACAACCGCAGGTTTCCATGGACACTATAACGGCCAATAGCTCTTCTAGAACAGTTCTGGAGTCTTTGAAGCGCTACAGGTTTGGGAAGGAGGCTGTTGGTGAGAGGTACAAACATAAAGAGAAACACAGATGTCACATGTCTTGTCCACACCTGTCGCCTTCAAAGGGTTTGCTAAGCAGAGATGAACAGTGGGTCAGGAGAGAGCCTTCGGAGTCTAATTCGTTAGCACTGGGATTGCAGACACCGCTACAGATAGACTGTTCAGAAAATTCCCCAGGTCTGTCCCTGGGGGGATTTACTCCAAGCTCTGAGCCAGCCAGCAACGATGAACACACCAATCTTTTCACAAGTGCAATAGGCAGCTGCAGAGTCACAAACTCTACCAGCACCAACGGACGTAAAAAATTAACTGACAGCCCTGGACTCTTCAGTGCACAAGACCCCTCGCTAAATCGGCCTCTCAGAAAGGAACCGTTGCCTTCTCTTGAAAAAGCGCTACCGCCGCTGGCAGGTAAGGCAGCTCTAATCATGCGTGCTTTCCTATGAGTCTTGCTATTTTATCTTGTACCAAACGTGCACTAGAAAAGGAGGGCAAGCGTAGCTTTGGCTTTGTAGGAATCTTTCTGTGTTGACTTTCATTGCTACTCTTGCTTTCGCTCTGGAGCGTCTCGGTTCTCTTAAAACATCATTCTGGGCAGGGTTTGGTACAGACTAATGGAGTGTCTCCTCCAGAGCTGCTTGTGGGGTTGTGTAAGTACCGCTTCACACCAGATTTTTCTTGCTTTGTTCAAGCAGTATATGAAGTTACGCTAAGGATGCTTTCTCATGAAAAGGTCATTTTCTTTTTCCTTACAATTTTAACTTTCTGGAGAAATGAGTTAAACTTTCTCATTATTTTTGGTGCTTTAAAAACCATGTTTCTGTTTGTTTTGAAGTTTGGTTGATTTGGTTTAGACTAGCCATTGGTGCTACTGTTGTGAATAACATTGCCATTTCCTTTTTCTTTTGTAACTCCATTTTAGTGATTTTGATGATCTCTGCTACGGTATAGCTTTTGATCCCTGACTCAAGGCCTCTAGCAGTACCTCAGAACAGTTGCTAAATGATGCTAGGAATGCCTAAGACCAAACCTTGTCATGAGTGCTTTATTTGTAGTTGGGAAACTCTCTTACCTAGCCTCCAGCAAAACAGAAACAGAGCTAGCTGAGACTGCATAACCAGAAAATGGCAATGATGCTGTCGGAGGACTGCTGTTTAAGGCAAAGACCTCCACTCTGAGACTGTGAACTTTTTCATTTGCGTAATATTAAAGGAAAAAAAAATCTCATTTGAAATTTAGGACTTGAAGAAACTGTATTGTACCTGACTTTCCCTACTGGCTAAAGCATCACTTCATGCTGTACTTTATTATTACAGTTGTTTGTGGGAATAATTTTCACATTTTATCCACTTCTGTGATAATTGCCACGGGCATGTTAGGAGACCACATAGCAAACATAACCTGCAAAAGGCAAAAGGGTGGCTTGTGCTCTTACTTGCTCCTTCTGATGTGTAAAGGAAGTCTGATAGCTTCTCCTCCCTCCCCCCAATACTTGCCCACACAATGTCCCGTGAAATTTCAATCATTTGTCCAAAAACACTTGTGACCGACATTTCCCAGACCAAGAGCCAAGCAAGCAACCAGCTACTAGTAATGAATAATACCTCCTTGTGTTCCTTACTGTCGTCTGCCTCCTTTTCTTATGATACTCCTGTTCTGGTGCCTCCTGCCACCTCCCTGCTCTGACTACCTGTGTATGGAAGGGTTTTTCTCTTTGTTTTATTTTGGCACTCAGGGAGTTTTATGCTTTGCTGCTTTATTTTAAGGGCAGTTGGAAGTGGATTCTTTTAGAAGTTCATATTGCTTCATACTATTGCATATTACTAAAACTACTCGGGGCTGGGGGTCAGTCAGGAGAAAGCAATAAAGCTGTGAGCTTCTCCTGCAGCGATGGAAAGAAAAATTCAAAGTGCTGGGTCACCAAAAGGGTTAAATTTGGCTCCAAGGAGTGAAGAATTGGTTGTGGTAGCTCATACAGTGCTGGGAATTTCGTGAGGATTTCCATTAAAGTGAATGATCTGACTTGGGTTTTTATGAGGAACAACCTAATTAAGGAAAAAAAGCAGAGATGTTTTAAGCTGAAACCTGAAGGCTCTGTGTAACTCTCCCTCTTACCATATGGTTAACTGGTTCCTCGGGTGTCCTGTCCACGTTCAGCAGGTGTATTTCCTGCCACAGAAACCAGGCGGTTCTACTGTGAGCCTGGCATTCAGCTCAGCATTCCTCTCACTCATAAGGAGCTCCTAATGCCCTACATCGTGTGCATGTGGTATATCAGAAAACTTAAAACTGTGGCTAATAAAAAGCCTCAGTAAAGTTAAAAGGCTGATTTGGTTTGGGGGTTTTTTTGTTAGATCAGAGTCAAGTTGCATGTTGTGTTTTGGTTTTAGCTGTAGCGCTGAGTTGTGATTCTGAAACTATTACCATGAAAGACGTAGATGGTTTTGTGCGCTTCAGAACATAGCACAGATGGATGAAAAAACCTGTGGTGCATCAAAGATTGTTTCTTTATTAAACCAGATGCAATTTAGGTGCCTGGTGGAGAGAACACTGAATCAGAGCAGTTAAAGCGAGTCGTCGAGAGACCAGCATTGGGGAATGCTGTCGGAAGTTGTTCTGTGTGATCTGTAGGGGATGCTCATGATATTTCACTTCAAAGTATCCTGTATGGAAAATACACTTCCTTTCCATAGGCTTTTGAACGTAAACCTTGCCAGCTTGAATTAACTGACATTCCTTCTATGATACTAGCTGATGCTAGGTATTTTCAGAGATTGCCTGTGTCCAGGCTGTGTTAGGAACGTGCATGTTTTGGCAAAGAGGACTCTAGAGAAGGTCGTTATTTCACAGAAGATGAAGTTTACATTGACATTTACATGTGGTGGGCTGGTTGTTAATACAGACAACTCCTACACACAGTTATGCCAATGAAGGTCGCAAAGCTCCAAAGTTTTGTCTTTAAGATTTTTGCAGGACACCGATATCTGCGCATCTGAAGTTCCCAGTGGTCTTTACTAAACTTCTGCAGCTTCACCCCACGAGTTATTTCAGACAACTGATAGCTTATCATAAACTGCTCTCGGTATGCTGCTCACAATTCTGGAAGGAAAGGAAAAGAAAAAATCAGCCATTTGGTGGGAATCGGTGCGGTTGAAAAGTCTTTACTGCCTACCTAGAATCGTGGAATGGTTAGAGCTGGAAGGGAGCTTAAAACTCATCCAGTTTCACCCCCTGCCCTGGGCAGGGACACCAGCCCCGGTTGCTCCGAGCCCCGTCCAGCCTGGCCAGCCTGGCCTTGAACACCTCCGGCGATGGGGCGTCCCTCCTGCCTTCCCTCTGGAAATCAAAGGACGGGTTTGGGGCACGCAGTCCTGGGCGACGGGCGACGCCGGCGCCTTCCCGGGCGCCCAGACGGGGCCCCGCTGCATCGCGATGGCCGCCCNCGGGAGCCCCCCGGCCCTGCCGCCTTGCGGTCGAGCTTCGGGCACCGGCAGCGGCTCAGCCCGGCCCCAGCGGCGCGGTTTTGCCGGTGGGGGTTCGTCCAGGTGCCGCGGAGTCCTCTCCCGGAGCGCCCCCGGCCACCAGCTGCCGCCCGAGACGGACTGGAGCCCGGGAGGGAAGCGGCACTGGGAGATGAGCACCTGTCAGCAGGCACAGTCACCAACAGCTTTGCCATCCAAGCAGGCCTCCAAA
>VZSZ01011814.1:67609-104790 GCA_013398815.1 Ibidorhyncha struthersii | reverse complement strand
CCCCTCCCCCCCATTATAACTTGCAGCCTATTCCTGAGTTCATTCCTGCTTTTCTTTCTCTCAGGCCCCAGGGTATTTGTGTTAGTCAACTCTTTATAAAATCAATGCGTCTTGTAGTTTCTTAGTAGAAAAATTCATTCTGGAATAGAAAAAAAAACAGTCGTCTACTCTTTCTGATATAGAAAAAAAACAGTCGTCTGCTCTTTCTGATACTGAGCAATCGTGCGTGGCCTCCCTGCACAGCTCCACCGCAGCTTCCTTTTTGCCTGCATGTGGCAGGAGCAGGCGGCACAGAGGTCCTCTTCAGGAGCCCACCAGCACCGTCTCTACATCAGGATGCTGTGCAGAAAAATCAGAAAACCTTTGCCAGGAATATGATTCGCAACTGTCCAGCAGCCTTGTGATTGTTAAGAAGAACTAATGAAAAAGTAAACTATTCCTCTGCCTTGTCAAGAAGTTAGAATATTTGGAATATTGTTTATTTCTTCTGTCAGTCGAACATATCTGAAATGTTACACCATGAGCTAATAACACCCGTGATAAAAAAAAGAAGATCCAAACTTTGAGGCATGACAGGATCTCAAATGAGATTTTCCTGAAGATTTCTGGTAAATCAGTTTGATGCATTCCAGGATTCTCCCATCGTCTTATCCCTTAGGATCTCTATTCAGGCATTGAAACAAACGGTCATTTGCAAGGGTGCTAATTTGTGGCCTTGATTTAGAGCATGACTTCAGTGGCCCGCTCTCTCTTTTCTTTGGAGTCTGTTAGTATGGCAAGAGATCAGAACTGAACATGCAGCGCTAAGCTAATTTATCACAAACGATATTTCAAAGGGAAAAAATGAAAGTATTTTTAAGTATGCATTCTAGGCATACTTAGATCTTTCTATGGCATTTTAACAAATTCTACAACCTTTGCTTTCAAGAGTAATTGGGATTCTCTAGAAGTTTAAGTTTTAGGGAAATAAGTTTCAATAAGAAAATACATATATGTAAGAAAGTAAACTGAAATAGGTCTTTCCTCGGGTTATCAGCAAAGATGCCGTTACCAGTTTTGTCCCTTAACCTTTCAATAGTCATGAGATTTCTATAGCTTTTTAAAAATTGTTTTTAAGTAATGGTAATTGTGATTGCCACTGACTGATGACATCTTGCAGTGATAAGCCAGTATCTAATGATTTAGCGAGTGATAGCAAGCCCTGTGCATGCAGAACATATAGTGAAACATGTTTTGCAGGTGCCTAAAATCCAATAATGCATTATACTTGTTTGTGTGTAGATAATAATCTCTCTTATTTATTTAGACCCTGGGATTTTTACATATTTGCTGTGGCTGACCAAAGCAGATTTTTTTTTGTGACGGGATCTTAAAAAGGAAAAGTTAACATGGCAAGAGATAAATCTAGAGAAGTGCTTTTTCTTAAGAACTTTTTTTCTAGTTTTTAATTTTTCTGCAGTTTATAGTGTCTTACATAAAGCAGTTCTACCTGAGGAGTGGCAGAGAAATGCTTTTACAGAGCAAAGTGGATTGAAAATCAGCTGACCTGCCAGGAGCACAGGGTTGTGATGAGCAACATGAAGCCCAGCTGGAAGCCCATCACTCGCAGGGATCGATACGGGGTCCAGTATTATTTAACCTCTCCGCTAATGACCTGCATGATGGGGCAGAGCTTGCCCTCACAACTTTGCAGATGATACAGCTGAGAGGAGTGGTGGATACACCAGATGATTGTGCCGCTGTTCGGAGGGACCTTCACTGGCTGGTGGAATGGGCTGGAAAGACTGTTATGAGGAACAGCATCTTGGGCTGTGTTATGAAGAGCATTACCAGCAGGTCGAGGGTGATGATTATTCCCCTCTACTCAGCCCTGATGAGACCACATCTGGAGTGCCGTGTCCAGTTTTGGCCTCCCCAATATAAGAAAGACATGGACATACTGCAGTGAGTCCAGTGCAACGCCACAAAGATGGCGAAGGGATTGAAGCATCTGTCCTACAGAAAGAGGCTGGGATAACTGGGGTTGTTCAGCCTGGAGAAGAGAATGAGCAAGGAAGATCTTACCAATGCATACACGTGCCTGATGGGAGGGAGTAAAGGAGCCACGCTGTTCTCGGTGGAGCTCAGTGACAGGACAGGAGGCAATGGGCACACACGGAAGTACAGGAAATTCTGTTTGTACATAAGAAGAAAGTGTCTTACTGTAAGGGTGATTGAACTCTGGATTGTTGGGGTCTCCATCATTGGAGTTGTTGAAGACCCAGCTGAATGTGGTGGCCCTGAGCAGCCTGCTCTAGTTGACCCTAGTTTGAGCAGAGTGGTCAGTCTAGGCAGAGGTCCTTTCCAAACTCAACTGTTCTCTAAAAATCAAGGAATGAAGCTAGAGGGTTCATTTGAAAGCAGGAATATGGGGGGGTTGTTTTCTTTTTTTACATAAAAGCTAATACTGTGATAATATTAAGTGGCTTTTTCTCATGGCTTCTTTACTGTCCTACCTATGCAATTAACCTGTGAGAAATTCCTTCTTGATAGTCCATTCCCATCCTTCTCCAGCTACATGCATCAGAGCAAGCAAGCATTCCTAAAGCTAAAAAAGAGTAATCTTTGTATGAATATTTAGCATCTACAGTGTGTTGTATTGGCACTGCCAGACTGAAATGATTTTTTTTTGTGCTTTTCTCTTCCCTCATCTGCTTTTCAGGCACTTTGCCAACACAGGACAAACCTTCCCAGAGGCAGTCAGAGAGCACAAATTGCAGCCCTTCCAGAAAGAGGTCAACATCTGAGAGCACATCTTCTACAGGCAAGTAACGTTTCAGAGAACCACAGAATGGTTTGGGTGGGAAGGGACCTTAAAGGTCATCTAGTTCCAGCCCCCCCACCACGGGCAGGGACACCTTCCACTAGACCAGGTTGTTCATATCTGGTGGCCTTGTTTTTGGAACCGCTACTGTACTAAGACCTATGCTACTACAGATATCTGAGGCAGCATTGCTGTGAGAACTTTAGCAGCAGCAATATGTTCATGGAGATACTGAGTTTTTCCACATACATTCTTTGATACAAGTGCTGTAAATTGGGTCGTAGAATAGGGAAACTTGAGCTGGTGCTTATAGAAGCAGCAGCATAGCTAAGGCAGAATGGAGTTTGGTTCCTCACCAGGTTGAATTAGTCTTCATGAAGCTCAGTGCTTTAATGCTAACGAGACCTGTGACACTACATTTAATCCATTAATTAAATGAATAGATTAATTCCTTCATGGGGAAGAGCTTGACTTCTGCGCAGATCTGAAGGCAGACAGTTTTCTGCCCTTGGATAGGTAACCGTTAGGATCAAGCCAGGGCACGCTGTTATGTTTTCTTTGGAGCATGTGAGAATCCTGCTAAGGTGATGGACGATGACAAGCAGCTTGTCCCAGTCGTCGCTAATGATATGGTTTGAATGACTCTGGGCAGGTCAAAAAGGTCAAAAATGATAGTAGGAGGGAGATGGAAGTACTGAAGGGCATGGGAGCTCTGGTAGCATTCTCATCAATTCTGTCAAATAAGGGCCTGGTCTTAGATGCACAAAATCATCGTGAAGTTCAGCGCCACCAGGATATTGAGGGAGCCATGGCGGGACATACTGTGCAGGTTGCTGCTTGAGGAAGTCCATCTTTGTTCGCTTCACAAGGAAGGGAAAGGTACTCTTGATGTGTTTTGAGCTTTCTTTTGTAAGGAGGTCAGACTTGTGCCATCACACTGTGTGTGAATGCATGCGTGTTGCTACCTGTCACATTTTGACCCCTACGAAACTGCCAAATCCGTTGACCAAATTGGCAGATGGAAGATCTGAAAATGTTAATTTCCTGTATCTTACTGGCAAGTTGTCGGCCGTGTAGTAAAACCAGACCTTCTTTGCAGTCCCTCTGAGGAAAATGTGATGTGAGCTTACCTATGATCAGACACAAAAAAATCCGTAGCATTGAGCAATTTTGTAAGAAGCCCACTCGTAGAAAGAACTCCCATTAGTAGAATTCAGACATTCTTAGACACCAAAGTTGATGCCAAATTTGTAGTAAACATCCTTGGGTTTGGTACTTATAGAACAAGTTATGGTTTCCATATAGGAGGAATCTGCCAAAACTGCTATTTCTTCATCCCTTTAAACAGATATTTGCAACAGATGCTTTATTCAGCATACACTGAAGAAAGTCATCTGCAGTGAAGAAGCATTCTCTCTTTTTCCTCTCTGTCTCATTAACTTACTTCCATGTACCGATTTTAAAGGGCCAACTGCAATCTGTGTAAGTCTGTCCATAGGAAGGTGTTAAAAGTTCAGGCATATTTTGTGCAGGAGAGCATAGGAATGAAATGAATCACAAGTTTATCAACTTCAAAGTCATTAAACTGGTGATGCAGCTGAAAAGACCAGTCTTTGTTATATTTTCCGTAGATCTGGAATGCATGTGGGATTTCAGTGCTTTTGGCAGAGAGTTGCTTTGTTACCGAGGACTGCAAGCATGCCTGACCGGGGCTGCAGCTGTTTTGGGGATCACAGCCTTCAGTTGTCCCATCCTTTTGGATTGGTTTCCGGACAGAAGCGCTAGTTAAAGGATGCTCATTAGACTTTGTGTTCAAATGTGTTGTGTAGTTTGGTTATCGTTGGATGGGGCAGCAGCTGTTTACAGAGCTCACTGTGCTAAACATATGGTGTTTCTGTGAGGAGCCCTCAGCTCCATCCTGATGTGTGTTTAAAGACCATAAGAAAACGAAGGGTAATTTATCTTTATTATTTCATCTAAAATTGAAAGCTGAAAGCGTAAATCCTTCCAGTTCTTTCAAAGTTGTTCAGGTTGCTAGGTTTTCCAAGTGATTACAGCTAGGCTTATAGCAGTGACCTGACAAGCATGTTTCTCTGTTCCTTTCCCACCCTGTATGAAGAACGTTGTTCATAGGAGGACTTTTAGAACTTCTTCTGCTGATTCTTCCTCCTTTAAATTGTGCGCTCTATGAAGCACGTTTTTGTTTGCACTTGCAAATTCATGACTCTGGAATCTGGATGAGGAATACATTTCTCCAGATTACCACACTTGGACTAGTGAGCACTAGGAATAGAAAATATTTTAAACTGTTTGTGCTTTATCTTTGTCAGCTAATGCATAACTTCCCTCCTGCCAAATAATAGAAACCCTTTTATAAAAACATTTTGTTGTCTTCGCTTTAACACTTACCTTTACACTCGTATGTGCTCTTCAGTCTACAGCCTGGGACCCACTAGTTTACGTAGATCTGATCTAAATAATCGGCTGCAATTACAGTAAAATTTTGTAAATGCTAATGTGCAATTGTGATATATTTATGAGAAGACAGCATGCATTTTATTCCAGAAAGAACACGGTTTCTTCCGATTAAATGTTATCGCTAAGAACCAGCAGTGCAGCTTTGGGAAGCTCTTCGTTTGGAACAAATCCCTTTTTAATACAGTATAATCTATATGGTTGACCTGGAAATTCTCTTTTTCAAATGCCAGTCTGCAGCTCTAAAGCATGTAATATTTAGTTTAAAAAGAAAGATCTGACTTCACTTCACGTGTATATTAGCCTTTCTCTTTTGTCCAGATATTTTGATTTACCTTTATCCTAGCCTGTACTTTATTGCAATCGGTTCTGTCACCGCTATGTTTGTCTTTTTGGAAAGAAGCTTCAAGAGGAATGAAAAAGTTATTTCAGCACTTCCAAACTACAAAAAAGAAAAAGCAGATTAAAAACATTTCAGATGTTGCTCAATTTTTTTATCAGTATTTAATTTTTCTCTGCACAGAGGGTTTCTTCTTTAGTGCTGAGAAGCGTTCTGGACTGTACCTACATAGCCAACACCCTCATTCCTCTTTGCTATTAGAACTGGGGGACTGCATGTAAAGAAAGAGAAAATAATTGTATGTTAAAACTGCTGATATAAAATGTAGACTTTCCACTTCCTTGCATTGCTAGCTCTCTTTCCCATTAGAACTTGTGTTACAGAAATTGATGTCTTGTCATTGAACGTTCTGGCCAATTACAGGATATAAAAGGCTGTCAGTCAATCCACCTATTGTATTTTAATTCCAGCTTTATTTGTTTATATCTCAAGTCTGTTTCAGTCTGTGTGTGTTTGTGTTTCAGTGATGGGAGCGCCTGCCCGGGGAGCGAGGCTGGCAGCCGCTGTGGATGATTCCGTGGATAGCTTACTGCAGCGCATGGCACAGCATGAAGGCCAGGCTACTTTGGACAAAACCTTAGAAGCAGTCATTGCAAATGTGTCTGTTCCACCATCAGCTAGTCCTGCTCGAAACCACAACAGGGAGCGAGGTCTGGGGAAACAGGACAGCCTCGTAGCTCCAGCAATTCCCAGCAGCTCCTGCAGCGATAGTATCTCGCTTCTGTCAGACAGACTACCAAACAACTATTCCCCACATCATCTCAAGAGAAGTGTGGTCGAAGCCATGCAGCGACAAGCTAGGAAAATGTGCAATTATAACAAGATCTTAGCAACAAAAAAAAATCTTGACCACGTCAATAAAATTCTGAAAGCCAAAAAGCTGCAAAGGCAGTCACGGACAGGGAATAATTTTGTGAAGCGCAGGCCAGGTAGGCCCCGGAAATACCCGATGCAGGCTGTCGTTTCGATGCAGGCTTTCCAGGCGGCTCGACTGGTCAGTCAGGAGTTAGATAAAAGACAAGAAAGCAGCAGTCCCCTACACCTTGGACCCGATACCATCACAGATGTGATTGAAGCTGTAGTGCAGAGTGTGAACTTGAATACAGATCACCGAAAAGGCTGGAAGAGAAAGAGGTGGCTTGCAGAGGAACAGGCCAGGAAGCGACAAAAGTCTTTACCAGAAGATGAACAGGAGAGCAATAAGAGGTAATTCCCTTACAATTTTGTACCCTCAGTATAGCTGTTGTTGATTTTATAACATTTCAATCCATGAAAGAGTCCTACAATAATAAGCTCTGCTTGCTACATTTGTTTTTATTAAGGAGTTCAGTTTAGAGGGAAGCAACATGTCAGGTTTAACTATGCTTAGGGTCTTCTGAAGTTACTGAACACACCCCACAGTGGGATGGAATCTCCGGTAATTTAAACCTGTTAGGTTTGTGCTTGTGTCTCAAGTGAAGCAAGTTTTATGGTTGTCTTGGTGAAGAATACCTTTGATGAGTTGGTAACAGGTTTACTGGTGGGATACCATAGCAAACATTGTTCCTTCATCGTGTGCAGAACAGGGAACTTTAAGAGTTACACGCACCATGGGAATCTTAGAGTGTCACTCATAGGAAGTACAGACAAATACTTACAAGCAACACAGAATGTCAGGTGAGATCAGTTGACATACAGCAAATAAAGAGTAAAACCAAAGCAGCAAGGAGTTCAGGTGTGCGCCTGTGCAATCACTGGCTCGTAAAGGGCCACACCGGAAATCTATCTTGGGTCTAAGCTTCACATGCTTATCCCCAAAGTCGTCAATACAAACGGATCAAACTCTTCCAGAACTCTTCCTTTGTGTGTTTTCAGAATAGTTCTGAGAAATAACCATCCATTTGTGTTTCAGAAATGAATACTGTAATATAAGCATTTAGATTCACAGAATGTTGCTGGAACCACGTGTTCAAAGGGTGTATCATATGGCTCTCCTGAAGCCTAAGAAAATGTTTACCACGTACTATTTTTAGAGTACAAAAGCAGACAGCATAAGCCACCTTCTGAATTACTCAGCTGAGGCTCCAAAGGATAAACATTAGCAGTACAAATGGCATTCTTCTGGTAATAATTAATAACATTACTATAAAAAGATGGTACATTTCTTATGATTATGCGTAAGCACCACTTGATCACTGAATTGCATTTTTTTAAATAGCTGAGACATGTAGTAATTCGGAGACATGGACGCTTTTTTTCTGCTGACCAGATTATAAAGAGGAATAATGAAATATGGTAAGAAATGCAGTAAGATAATCTTTAATCTTTACTTTTTCTTCCAGTTTTTCTGAGACAGTAGCTGAACCTCCCAGTCCACATGAAACCCTTGGGAAACCGCATGAATCTGAAAACACTGAACAGCCTTTGCCTTCCCTAGCCCAGCGTGAGAAAAAAGCCCCTCGACCCCCGAAGAAGAAGTACCAGAAGGCAGGGCTCTACTCTGATGTGTACAAAACAACAGAGTAAGTAATACCACTGAAAAGCTGCTGTCTGATATTCCAGTGGAAACTGTCTCCTTTCAACTAGAGCCATAAAGAGCTGCCACTAATGAGTGGCTGAAATAAAACCATCAACTTAATTCAAGCCTGTGAAAAATTACATGTATGATAATTATCAGAATCTGACCCAGTGAAGATTTAAAATGTAACCCCAGTCAGAAAGCAGCCTCGAGCAGTCTGAAAGTGTTTCTGATTATCAACCTTGAAGAAGGTAAGAGAGCTTCATTCGACAATCTTAATGATCGTGGCAGTAAAAGTGCTGGGAAAGCTTGAGGTGTTCAGGTACTGAGTACAGTGTCTACACAAAAGGGGCCATTAGGTTTCTATTTTTATTGACTGAATGATGATGACTGGTTGTCTTTTGTGTGACAGAATTTCAAATATGCACCCTGTTCATTTCACAGTTAAGTTCATCTTCATTTTCTGTGAGATGTTTAGAGTAAAAATCTAGCATTCTTTTCTTTTTTTCACTGGTTGGCTCACAACCTAATGTACATTAGAAAGTGCGCATCTCCTGTTCCCGCTAACCACCCGTCCTCTGCTTCTCTTTGTAGTTACATACGTTTTCTACAGCCATTTGAACAAATGTGTTGGAAGCCAATAATTTGTGCTTCTCTTCTAATATGATCTGACGTATTAAAAGGAGAGAAAATTTGGCACCTTCTCACTATGTTGTGAAGCACATAAAAGCGTTACAGAGACCACTGGGAGACTGCTAGTCTGGTTTATTAGCTGCTCCTGGTGTATTGTCTTCCCATAGTAGGATGAAGGCATCAGTGAAAGATCAAGACTCTTAAGGAAGAAACAAAGATCTAGGTCTGACCAAAGTGAAACTGCGTATGTTTGTAGTAGTTTGAAAGCAGATGTGATACAATTTTGAGTGTTTGGATGATCTGTTGCACAGTCATGCAACATTCAAATATGGTATCGTAAAAATTAGGTCTGTTGCCTTAGGAGGGGACCTGAGTGAGTCTTCTCCTTTTCTTTGTTATTAAATGTTAGTTACATTGTCAGGCCTGGTCAGCTCAGGGAGGACCGTTTTCATAGACAGTAAGCAAACATGTAGTTTGAAAAATGATATGAATACAGAAAACGAAAGTCAAGGTTTCTATGTATTGTGGATGATGATGATGATGGAATCAAGTTTACCGCCCTGGAGAGGGGCCATGACGAAGCTGAACTCTACTTACAACCCTCCCTTTCCCATCCCATTTTGTGTTGTGGTTCCCTGGAAGCTTGAAAAGGTCTGATTTGGTCTTTCGCTTTGCTTGTTGCTTCACAAGCTGAGTTCTTCCCTTGCACTGATACTGTGATGAGCTGCTTAAGAACACTGAGGAAACTTTACCCTACCAAGGAAGCAAACGCTGCCTACACAGTCTGAACTACCTCTCTGCACGGGTGTTTGAATCCTGATACTGAAACAAGGCGAGGAAATGCAAAGCAGGGCAAGGACGGAACTATGGCCATCTCGATTTAGGTGTCTTGTGTTACTGCAAGCTGCAGCTTGAAGGGCTGATCCCACCATTCCTTCGTGCTGGCACTGGGTCACTTCTTTACTAAGTTGTTTCAGCAAACTAAATCAGCAGAAAAATAGTCACTTTTTTATAATTAAATTTTCTGCTGATTTAACTTGTTGTTCCAGTTTTACTGCACAATCAGGCATATGTCAGTGCAAGAGGAGAGCAGAAGTTCATGTTGTTATCCCATTATTTATATAGCTTCCTGCTGTATGAGTATGGAAACATGATCTTAGTTGAGAACAAAAATGCAACTCTGGTGATAGGGCACCCTCTAGCGATGGTACAGTTAGGCGTTAATCCCCATCTCCATTGAAACAGTCCTTGCATTCTCTGTTAATGGGTGTTGTACTCGCCGTTTTTCTGTATTTCTGTTTGCAGTCTTCAATTGCAGACACTTTGTCTAAAAGACCGTTTTCCTACTCTGTTGCATCTTTCTTAAATACTTCCTCAACGTCATTAGAACAAACCAAGTAGTGAAAATTTTAGGGGGTTGCTGTTAAAATTTACAGCCTCTCTCTACATCAATCACATCCAGCTGCTAAACAACAGCACAGAAAATGTTTGTCCTGTCATTGCCAGTTGTAGTCTACTGTTAAAAAGTCTGTGTTATTTCTCTGCAGCCGCTTGAATTGTACAGTTTGCCTTAACAGGATTCACTCCAACTCCCTTTGGTCTAGAAACTTTATTAAAACACAGTGAGAAAAGCTCAGACTTTTGATTCCTTTCAAATGAACTACAGAATAAAAGGAATGGTTTCTGGAGTCAGCCTCCAGTTCTGCCTCAATTTCCAAATGGAATTTTGTAGCCAGCGTAGCTGATCTGATGTGAACCTCCACGGGAGTTTTCCAGAATCCTGTGCTCCCACTGGAAGAATCACACAGATCTTTTGCTGAAGAGACGTTCAATGTGTGGTTGCACAAGACTGCAGCTTTGAAAACAAAGGAAGATTTTGTGCAGGACCTATCTGCTTACCCAGCAGTGACTTTCCTAGAGGAGTGCAAAGTCTAGTTCCCCAAAGAAATTTAATAATAATTAGTAAATTTGTAGTTAATTAAAATGTTGTCTATTGTTTAGGGAAATATAGTATTTTTATATAATACATGGGTTTTATCAGTAATAACAAATATGAGTCCTCATTGCAAAAGTGTAACCTATAGAATTTGCTGTGATGGAGACTGAATTGCATCTGGCCCGTCATTAGGTAGCCACAGCTGCTTAAAGACCGTGGTTGCACAACGAGTGTAGCTCAGTGTAGGCCTGGTGCTCTTCTGGGATGCAGCGTTCCCACGTGATAGGCACATTGCTCTTACAGTGCCTCTGTTTTGCTGATGTTAGAGTTCGTGGAGCTGCAGGGTGCCTCAGAGTAGGTAACTGAACATTTTAGAAGCCAACCTATTGAAAAATCAGCCAGCTGAACGAAAATGATGGTGCAAATGAACTGCAAATGAATTGCAGTTAAGTGCTTTAAGTTGGCATAACCTAACATTGCACTAAAAGAATCAGCTTGACTTTCTCCTCACCTTTTGGCTTATTCCTGTTCCTGTGCTGTCCCTTCCTTTGTCCCATCGTGATGACCAGGGCAACTGGACCAGGCTGGGACGGTCATTCAGATGAACACTGTAGGTTGCTTGGTGCAGTTAACCTTGTGGTCATACCAGCAGTTAACGCCAGCAGAAGGTGGGGAGTGTCAAAACCAGCTTATACGGACTTAAAATTTTTGTCAGACTATGGTCTGAGAGAGAAAATTGGGCTCCACAACTCAAAAATGCAATTGTGTAATTATAACTAATCCCAGCCAATGTTGTAAGAGTGTAGGGAGAAGACACTAAAAGCTGGAGAGGGGGAACAGAAATGGAACATGGTATCAGAAAGGAAGTAAGGAGAGGGATGGAGAGAAATGGAGGTACAGGAAAGAAAACTGCAGTTCTGATCTTTTTTCCCTTCTTAATTTGCCTGCGACTTTAGACTGACATTCAGAGACTAAGCCTGACCTTCAGCCTTTGCAGAGCAATACAAAATGTTCTCATCTTCAGCAAAAAAACCACTTTGCCATTGCCCTGTTACTGGGAGCTTGCAAAGACAGGCCAGTTTAGTCTGTTGTTGGCAAGTGGACCGTTTACAAAACGGGTGTTTTAAATTTGTCCCTATAGAAACTGAACCGAACAACTTTAGGCAGTGGATTATAGAGAGGGAAGCATTGCTTACCTAGCCAGGCTTATGTTTCAGCCTGTCAAGCGATCAGAAGTGTGCTTCTCCAGCTTACGTTGAAAGTATGCTAACCCGAAATGTGAGGAGGTGTCATTTCTCTGTGATTATTGGTGAGGTCTCCCCCTGTTCTAACAGGCTTGCTTGAAAGGGGGAGAGTGATCCTGGCTTTCTGGGGAGATCTTTTGCTTTCCGGCTGCAACAATTGTTCTGTCTGTGTCTGAGGGAAACATCTTAAAGAGCATGGTATGAAAATGAGCAGGTACTTGTCCTTGATTGCAGCGCAGTCAGCCAGTCCTAGGAGGCTGCGAGGACAGTTGGTTTAGTCCTGGGAATTCCTGCAACCTGCACCATCTCTATCTAGCCAGTGAGTATTCGAGCTTAGTTAAAAAATTACATGAGCGCAATGGGATCCGAGCAGTAGCAAAGGAAACCTGCTGTCATTCCCTCAGCCCCAAGCGAGGCGAGTTGGACAGACCGGGCACTGGTACCCAGTGTCGGCCAAGAGTCCGCATTGCCAGACCAGTCTGTGGTGACGGGACAGGCCAGGGTCAAGTGGGGAACTCAATCTGCAGGTCAGGATTGGGTCTGGTAATGGCAACCAGGGTCAGACACAGTCCAGGATTGCCAGGCAGCTCCAGGGTCAGGCCAGGAAGGCAGTACGTGGCTCAGGCACCAGCTCCACGGCTCCCATGGCCGTGGCTGTGCTGGAGATAGGGGCACCCAGGATGCAGTCCAGGCAGGGATGGAGTGTCCCGGGCTGAGCGTAAATGGATCTGCAGGACCATGGGCAGAGGGGGCGGGTGGAATCCCCTCGTGAGGCTGGTCAGGGTCATAAGGGCCTGTTAGTGGTGCGAGGGGCCCTGACACCGCATTTAAGCTTCTGCAGGACTATCAGCATGCCTCAGCAAAGTGAAAGGGAGAGGTCTTCTCATAAAGATAGTAGGTAAACTCAAAACCAGAACCTGTATTGCCTGCCCAGAAACCCCAGCCTAAAATAGCTCGTCATCTTCCTCATGGGAATATGTGCGCCTGTTAATACAGCCCTTTTCTTGATAGAGAGGCCTTTTTTAATTCATGAGGCTTTGTTTGCATGGTATTTATGTTTATAAAACTGGGTGTATTGTTTATACTTGATTATCTTAGTATATTCCCCTTTTTTGTGAATAATTATGCTTTATTTTGACATCTCAGCCTTTTCCTCAGAAGTCCCTAAAGTGTTGATGGCCTTTGCTCAGTTTACTGATTTGTCATAACAGGTTTTTACATGCCTCTAACAATACTTCATCGTTGTGTTTGGAAGGAAAACAGAATAAGTCTGTTCCCCAGTGTTCTTTGTGACAAGGTCTAAGATGGGTGTGTCTGCAGTGCCTGAAGAAATTCATGTTATATTTTGTGGTTTTAGATAATTGTCTTCTGCATCTCTTTTCCACACTGGTTTCTTCCTTGCAATTTATCTACCATAATTTATTTGTCCATTGGCTTCCTTTACACTGAATACGTGGACATTAAAGGGTACACGTTTGGCTTGAATTAAGTCACCTTTCTGTTGAATATTTTTCCTTTTTCTCTGCCTTTGGTTTAAGGATTTCCCTGCCTCTTGGAAATGGAGGTTCACACTTTGCCATTTCAAAATACCTTTCTATTTCGTCTTGGTAAGAACTTGCTTTCCAGGTCTTGAAAGTAGTTACTTTATGGCCTTTCTTTGCAAGCCTTAGTGATTCAGTGCAGCACAACATGGAAGGAGAGAAGACGTGAGTTGCGGGGATGGTTTGTTTGATTTTTTGCAGGATTTGGGTTTTTTTTTAATCCTCTCTAGAATATAATTTTTGCCTAGTGGGCAAAGGAGCTGTCTGTTTGCCAAAGCAAATGAAATTGATTCCTGCCATCAGTAACAGAGGGTCACAATGTTTAAAAACCATAAACTATTGCTTGGGAGAACTTTTGAATTAGGGTAGCTATGCATCCACCTGTATGCATTAAGTTAAATGCAAGCGTATCATAATAACTAGAGCCTTGCCATCTAACTCTGTTAAAGGAGGGCTGTTTAAAGAAGAGCATACACAGTATCTAGCACAACAGAGCCCTCATTTCAGCAGTATGCCTTAGCTTTTATTTCGCTGTCTAAAATTTAGTAACTTGTTAGATTTGTGGAATAAGTACCAGAAATCCATAATAGGTTAGAAGAGCATATGAACCAAAAATTACTGCCATCCATCAGTTCTGTTTCTGACCTTCAGTAAGTATTTTCATTTGTTGATATCTGTATCTCAAAATTTGTTTTTAACTTGCATTTTCCATTCACTAGTTAAATAATAATATCACATTTTTATTGAGTCAGCTTTCAGTTGTACGTCCAGTTATTAAAATAAAGTCCTTTAAAAACTTCAGCAAACTTTAATAGGCTTCAATATAATTTTAATCTTTGGTATATTTAACATTTAGAAGTCTTTTCTGAATGTTGCAGGGCTGCGATAGTAAATATAACCACATTCATTTTTTTCTTTCCATAGTTTGTCAGTAGCCAAAAGGAGATGTTTATAAAAGACAGGTTACTGAGCTGGGTGGCTTGATGTCTGCCTGACCCATACAACCGTTCTTACTTCATATTTTTTCCTTCCGTAAAGGGGGCATCTCGTTGCTTTTTTAACTCTGATTTCTGTTCTTTTCCTGCTTTTCTTGCTGAATGGCCTTCTAAAGGAGTAGCACATGAAAGTTTGCTCTTAGCAAATCAAGAAAGGAGGCGCTATACATGTATATCATGTCAAATACCTCAGCAAGCACCTCAGATGTGATTTGTTGATCTTCTTTTACTTTTGAAATTTAGTTATTACTTACCTATCACATACTAGGCATTTAAAGTTGATGGTGTCCCTTTAGGTGTTGCCTGAATAGTAGTTGCGGAGAAAAATCAAATCACGAATTTTGAAATGTGTCGTGAAATTACTGAAAATTAGTTCTGTTTTACCTCAAACCAGGACAAAATGGATGTGATAAGTGTATTTGGCAAGCAACCTGGAAATCTTTTTTTTTTTTTTGGTTGTTTCTATTATTATTCTCTTGCCTGATACTCTGTGTTTTTTGCAAATGACAGGTGTTCCTCATTCTGGGTTTTGTTTGTGTTTGGTTTTTTTTTTTTTTGTCGCTGTCATCCACAGTCCAAAGAGCCGCCTCATACAATTAAAGAAAGAAAAGCTGGAGTACACTCCTGGAGAGCACGAGCATGGATTGTTTCCAGCCCCTATTCATGTTGGTGAGTATTTCTTGTGTGTTTCACTTGTTGGGAAACAAGTATCAGACTTAGGGGACATGGAAGTGCTCTGGACTTCACAGTTTTTCTGCCTCTCTCCCTTTTTTCTTTTTTTATATTATCACCTTGCCAGGTTATTCATGTCTTTCAGCTTATGGACTTTGCCAAAGTTCATACTCATCTCTCTGTGTTCTTCAGTGCAGAAGTTTGACTCAAGAGAGGCTTTTTGGCTTTTCCTTTTTGGCTACGTGAACTTTGTTCTCATTTTTGTTTACTGTAAGAAAATGCCAGTCTAGTTTAAAACCTGCTTTAATTGCCATAATGCTTTTGCTTAAATGCAATACAATAGTCTCCTTTTCAAACTAATATTACAGTAGAATAGCCAGAGACAATTGTGACCCTTTGTTAAATCTCAAAAACTAAGCATGCAATAAAAAATTCCCCCATGTCCCCGTGCACTTAACGGTGTCAGTCTTTATGCATGGATAAAAGGGAGAAAGAATGAAAAACTTCGCTATTATATAAGTTCCTATTTCCTCCCCATTTTGAGGTCTCAGGTAGAACAGAAATGAGGTTTAGGGCTTCTCTTGGCCTTTTGCAGAAAGAAGCCCTAACCTAAGGCTAGTGTGAGCACTGGGAACTCACAGAGTTCCAGGATGCTCTTCACAAGTGCAGACTAACGTTTATGCAGCTCGTCTCATCTCCCTGCATAAACCAAGATTGATTTATTTCAGGTAATTTTTTCAGCTTTTAAAATGCCGTGATTTCTGACTTCAAGTACTGTCATGCAAAGAGAGTTTGGGAAACTCCTCATTGTTCAGTAGGAATGTTTGTCCCATCAAATACAAACATTTCATGGGTTTGTCTTCTTTAACTGAACTTTTTTGCTCCGTACACACCTTTGACTTTCACAGAGGGGTAGTAGCAGGCGAAGAGTTTGACAGATCTGTGTGAATCAGTTACCACAACACAGGTTTCAGAACTGAAGGTGTTAATTTAAAGTCTCAAAAATTCTTAATGCCTTTTTGAATTGAGTCCTACACCTCTGTTGTGTGACTGACCCATCTGTCGGGATGCTCAGGTTCAGTCTGCAGTGCCACCATGCTGTTCTCTTTCCTTTTCACGTGGCCCCGACCCCACGTTTCTTTGGGCTAGCAGACAGGAACGAGCTGCTGCGCTGAAGATAAAGTGGCTTCGATTCCTCTGTGCGGGGCAGCTGGAGAGTGGCTTCTCTGCAGAGGGTGAGGACTCTGCCAGATGGCTGCACTAGTGCCTGCTTGAGGAGGGCTGCAGGGACCTTCCAGGCACTCCGGGCAAGGGGCCAGGGCACCTGAAAGAGCCTTTTGTTTTGCCCCTTGAGGTCGTAGAAGTGAAGGCAAATTCCCGGCAGATTTAGCTCTTTCCTGGAACCTGCTATGAATGAATAAAGCATTGAAAATAAAAAGTAATTTAGGAGTAAATTGTAAGGCAAACATTACAATTTTTATTTTCCAGTGGTGAGGGTATGCGTGTGAATTTACGTGAAACCACAGACTATTGCTGGAGGAACATAAAGGCACTTGTTAACATTTAGAAAAGCTGGGAAAATCAGACATGGGACTGAAACCCCATCCTTAGTCACTCTTCTTGCTGCAATTTTGTGACACAATATTCCAAGAAAATGATAAAAGAACGTTTTAATCTTGGCTGGAACTAACCTAGCGCTTGTGTCAGACCTCAGGTCTTCTATTAACAAAGTATGTAATGGGTTAGTTTCCTGCTTTTGGGAAGAGGTTAGGGGTGACAGTAAATTTTGGAACAGAGACGAAATCTGCAATGAACATAGTAACTCCTGTCTAAAATGAGTTTCTGTTATTGCTGAAAATACAGATCATCTTTAAGTCTTTCCAAAACATTTAGGAATGTGTTTGTCAGGTCTGAATTTGTTCTTAAGTCTCCTTTGGTAAAGGTCGTAGGAACAGGCTTGGATACTATTTTCAAAACTAATTTGGTTTCTTTGAGTACAGTAATGTGATGTACCACCTGGCATGAATTGTGCACACAGATTTTGTTCTCTGTGCTAAATCATTGTATTCATGTGTATGCAGAAAAGCTCAGGAGAAAGTGTCAACTTTGACATCTCTACACAGAAGTTACTAGTGTTTACTGCAAGGCACGGAGTTCTGTTCAGTTGTGTCAGTTAGTTGCTGCTGTCCCTTCGGCAGCTCACGGTCCGTCACCCCTCCTGGGCCGGCCCCTGCAGGGTCTGGCACCGCTCCTGAGAGTTTACCTGGGACTGTTTGGAGTTCGATGGCATCCTTCAGGTTCGGACACCAGCGCAGAAGGCAGCTCCCTCTGCCACCTACCTCACCAGGTATCTCCTGGCTCAGACAGCAGCTTCCCTCACTGGCAATAAAGGTTTAAACCTGACCGCGACACCAGAGTAGAAGGGCAAAGATAGCGTCCTGGAGGGCTCTTCCCTCTGCATGCCGCTAACAAACAAAATGTGCTGGGAGGATTCTGCTCTTCTGCCTGTTTGACTTACAGATGCCGAGAGGCCCTCTCAGAAACTGGCGGGGTGCCTGGGAGCAGCTTTTTCCTCTCGGGGAGATGTGAATACGAGTGTGTGCAACTCACAAACCTTTTTGTTTCAGGAAAGTACCTCAGACAAAAGAGAATTGACTTCCAGCTGCCTTATGACATCCTCTGGCAGTGGAAACACAATCAGGTACAAGATAAAAAGTTACTGGGTTGCCAAGATTATGATCAGGAGTCTTAGAAAGAAAAGAGCAGGCTTTTTACATGAAAGCTATGTTTATATATCTTCTGTATTGGTGAATATTCTTATTGCTGCCACTGTACGAGGAAAAAAAAAGGATTTGCCTATGTATTTAATGTGAATTATTCCATCTCTTGCAAAATAGCAATCCTATTGAAAAAGGGTTCCTACTGAAAAAAGTCATTAATTTTGCTGCAGACTTTTATTTTGGTAGTGTGCCTGCTTTCTGCAATGATCTTGTTTTAGACGGGCCTCAGGAGAATTCAGATGTACTGCCAACAGCACTGAGAAATTTCGGGCCTTATTTTTCTTGGCTCAGTCCCAGCGGAGTGGAATTTATTTTTCACTTGCAAGCTGAAATTTTCATACTGAGGAAAAAAGAGAAACTGTTTAACAGTCTCACTCTTTTTAAAGAGCTTTAAATATGTGCAAACCTAAAAATAGGAAGATTCTTTTCCCTGGGAAGTTTCCACCAAGTGATTTAACCCAGGATTTAAGGCTGGAGGGTAAATCTGTCCCCGGCTCTACAGCAAGAAAGCGCTCCCAAACATGTAACTTAAGCATGTAAATGAGCAAGACAAATTCCCAGGTGGTTGTGGCTCCAGCTACTCTTTGTAACACCACCAAAATCTAATCTCAAAGCAATGATCGTTGACATTTCAGCCACAGACCGTTTCTTGCCATGTATTAAAGATTACTTACACCTGCTTATCTTATCTATTCTATATTACATAAATAATAAATACGTGTGATCTATTTCCTTGGCATTTTCCCTATCTACCTACAATATCGGAAGCCCTTACAGGGTAGTTTTGTTTGGATGATGGTTGTGGGATTTATTCAGTGCCTGTTGCCACATATGTTACTGAGGGAAGGCTATGAATGCAGTAAATGTAAGCGAAATGTGTAACAATTAGAAATTATTCCTAAAAGCTTGTTTGCAAGGATGGAATAAATATGAAGTTATGAAATGTGATCTAAGCTTCCCTTTTCCCTTCAGTCATGCCCATCTCCAGAGGAAGTCTCTCTAATCAGAAGATGAATCTGCATTTCTCTTGGCTCCTACCTGTAGTGACAGTTTTCACAGAATCGCAGAATCATTTAGGTTGGAATAGACCCTTAAGATCATTGAGTCCAACCATTTTGATAAGCATCTTAATTTTTCTTTTTCACTTTTTAAGTGTTGGCACATGGTAATTCCACCACAGAAGCTTTCTCCAAAGTAGATTTCGATAATCACTCTTCAGTACTGCAAAAGGCAGCACTGGTCAGCGTAGTCTGTCCCGGTGGTATCTGTTACTCATATTGCTCTGTTCAGGGAGCATGAAAAGGATGAACAATATGTTAGAAAAACTACTCAGCTAACTTACTAAGCCAAAGTTCTGCTTATTCAGGTACTTTTTTTGAACTGTTTGGTAATGTAGTTGGAGCATAAAGAAGAGAATGCAGACGTATTTTCTAGTAATTATTACAATACTGTTATGTATGTACAGAACATAATTTTCCTGATTCTTTTGAATAACAGATGCACTGTTGCAATGCATTAAACTTTTCTTTCTCTTCCTTTTAGTTGTATAAAAAGCCAGATGTCCCACTTTATAAAAAAATCCGTTCTAGTAAGTAAAATCTTATTACTAAAATGTGTTAACTGTGGAATTTTCATGACACCCCTCCTTTCTGTTGTGCTCTTCATCCTACCAAAGACATTTCCACCCTTTTTTTTTCTTTATGTAATTGGAATGAAAACATTGTAGATAAATAGTTGTATTTTTTCACCTGGAAAGAATTCTTTTCCCTGTTTGGGTTTTTTTTTTGTTGTTTCTTTTTTTCTCCAGATGTCTATGTGGATGTCAAGCCTCTTTCTGGCTATGAGGCCACCACCTGCAATTGTAAGAAACCGGATGATGACAATGGAAAGGGCTGTGTGGAGGACTGCCTTAACAGGTTAGAAATAGGTTGACTGACTGTGATAATTTCAATAAATGTATTATTTCACATCAACAAATTATATATTAAGAAAAGAGTTGTGCTGGATGCAACCCCCGTAGCAAAAGTATAGTTACAGAGCATAGAGGGGAACTTTCTGCTGCGCATACATTCCCCTACCTCTTTCTTCAGAGGAAGATCCCATTAAAAGCTCCATTTTGCTGTTTGAATAGCAGCAAGAGCCAGGCTGTGAGTCGTGGTGTGAATTATACCTTGAAAGCAAGGAGCGTTTTAGTTCTTTAACTTTTGTTTAACAGAGGAAATTTTCTTTCCTTTTTTTTGTTCTTGTATGATCGATATAAAGGTATGCTGTTCACCTTCCTGTAACTTCTTTGTTTTTTATTTTAGGATGATCTTTGCTGAGTGTTCACCAAACACCTGCCCTTGTGGTGAACAGTGTTGTAATCAGCGGATACAGAGGCATGAATGGGTGCAGTGCCTGGAAAGGTTCCGGGCTGAGGAGAAAGGATGGGGTATTCGTACCAAAGAACCCCTGAAAGCAGGACAGTTTATCATTGAATATCTGGGAGAAGTTGTTAGTGAGCAAGAATTCAGGTAGAAATATTTATTTGCTGCTTTAGCATGGAAGGCTCAATAAGTAACTTTAGCATCTGTTATCATTGCTGGGAAATCCTTAGACAGAAACAAAGGGGAGAGTAAAGGGAAAAAAATAATGCTTTTCTGGTTGCACCACCAGAAGGGGGACTTAGAATTCAGTTTTTTTGATCAACCAAGTTTTTCTCAGTCAAAGAGAGAGGAATGATTAGTGTTTGGAATGCATCATCTGCTCTGTCAATGCCAAATGCCACAAGCAAATGTGAATTTGATATGATTATGAATACTGTGCAGGATTCGAACTGTGCAAGGTAGAATTGAGGGGCAGAATGGGGCAGGAAGGGCTTTTGCAGATAGGCATGAAGAAAAAAGAACCAGTGGGAGCATTAATAACCAATGAAAGAAAGAAATTGTATTCTCATTAACTGCCTAGCGTCATAGGATCGGACAGTCAGATGGACATACTTGCTACCCATAGAGCCCCATCAGAAGACAAATGCAATCTTCTCGTACAGAGATAACTGCTAGCACAAATGACTCCTGCTGCTGTGGCTCTCTTGCTAAAAAGAGGTAGCTATAATCCATGGATGTAATTCCAGAAATTGTGTCCAGTCCCAGATAATGAAAGGAAGCAGCTGATTTTTGTACACATGCATACATATACACACCAAAGAATGTATACTTGCATTTTCTCTTCCATACACAGGTTACCAACATGAAATGTATACAAATAATCTGCAGAACCCAAAAGGGAGCATTCCAGAAGAGCAGATTTCTAAATTCTAATCCAAGCTCTGTCAATGGCCTTGACTTATAAAAATAGGTATAATAATGGTTTTCCTCCATCTCTAGGTGTACGGTTCTATAAAATATAAAAGACTATAATTGCTTTTTCTTCAAAACCCTCTCTCAGAATTCTTGAACGCGCTATTACTATGTTACTCCCTGTTTGCTTCACAGCGACAAGCAGAATCACAAATAACTTTCCTGTGTTGCTTCCTAGGAACCGGATGATTGAACAGTACCATAATCACAGTGATCATTACTGCCTGAATTTAGACAGTGGAATGGTGATAGATAGTTATCGTATGGGCAATGAGGCTCGCTTTATCAACCACAGCTGTAATCCTAACTGTGAGATGCAGAAATGGTAAGAAAAATATATTCTATTTACTGGAAGATTGGTATACCAGTGACTAAGATATAGATAACCAGATCATCCAAGAGAATCTGATCTAAAAATAAGGAGGGGAATCAAGCTGAACAGTGTACATAATATTTACTATCATGCTTGCATTGCACAAGAGAAGTAACGTAATGTTTTTAATTGTTGGACATCTTGGAGACAGGATCTAAGTTTTCTGCCAAGGCAAATACAACATTGTTGTTTGTCATACTGTGAACCTCCTAGAAATTGTGAAGCCTAGGTAATGCCGTATAATAATCTGTGTGGATATATTCTTTCCTTCTTGCGATTAATTTTTTAATTTTTTTTAAAGCAGGCAAACAGGGAAGTATCTGATTTCAGCACGCTCTGTGTCATATCAGTACTATGTTATCAGAAGAAATCCAGTGCCAGAGTAGTAGGAAGTGCTTGTGAGAAATTTGTAGTGAAAAACTCCCAGTGAAATAGCAGATGGTCGTAATAAGAATCAGCTGTGGCAGCACTACAGCAGAGTAGCTTGGGATTCTCCCATAATTCTAGTGGATTTAAGCAGTAGTAATCACGTTTTAAATTTCAAAATCCAACATAAAAAAATAAAATATTTGGAGAAGCAGTTAATTTTAGTGCATTTTGTGAAATGAGGTATGATGTTCATGTAAGCTTTTGATTTAGGGTGAGGGCCTGAATCTTGGCAGTTGGTAAGTGGATGTGCCATGCTGGTCAGTATAGTTTGTAGCCTCTCTGTTTGAAGCACAACTTCCTACTCTTTGTAAATACAGTATTCACTTAATTGGCTTTCGAAGTTTATTGTAAGAGATAAACAAGAACAGTACAAATGAAGAACAAGCATAGTCCAGCAGAAGTGTTGCTTCCTGTCTAACGCTTCTACTACGTGGAGCAAGACAATTTTCTTTGTCATTATTGGGAATATTTTATTGTCTTTTCCCTGCAGGTCTGTTAATGGTGTTTACCGGATTGGATTGTATGCACTTAAAGACATGCCTGCTGGTACTGAATTGACTTACGACTACAATTTTCATTCATTTAACGTTGAAAAACAGGTAAGGATCACAGTGCAAGACCTTGAAAAGACTCACCAAGGACAAACAGTTCTGTAAAGTTCAAGGTCGATTAACAAAACCTATCGTGTTGTATTTGACATAACAGATTCTTTATAATATTGAGATGTAATTTAAAAGGTTGGATGTTTATTTAAAATAATTTCTCTTTTTTTTTTTTTTCCAAAGCAACTCTGCAAATGTGGTTTTGACAAATGCAGAGGAATAATTGGAGGTAAAAGTCAGCGAATGAATGGACTTTCAAGCAAAAGCAATCAGCCTGTGAGCACCCACAGAAGGCCTGGACGGTCAAAAGAGAAAAGGAAGTCAAAGCACAAACTGAAGAAGAGAGTAAGTAGTAAAGACAGCTTTTTTCATGGATAAAGGTTAATAGGAAATCGGTTTGTGACATCAGACTGAAAAACTGTGTATTTGTACATTGTAAACTTCAGAGAAATGCTATAGAGAAATACTACAGGTTTTGTCTGGGGAACTACTTTTACTGCTTTGCGAAGTTCTTGGCACAGTTTTTCGTGTCTATCAGAATGATCTGTTTTCCAGAGGGGCCACATCCCAGAGGAGCCCAGTGAAAGTGTGAACGCGCCGACGAGGCTGACACCACAGCTTCAGATGAAGCCCATGTCTAACAGAGAAAGGTAAGGAATTATTTCAGCGGGATTTTCCTCAGAAATAGAGCATTGTGCAAATGTTGAAATTATTTTTGGCTGTAAGATAGGGCATCAGGAAATGCCTGAGCGAGCAGTTCTTAGTTCTCCTTTAACCAGCTAGGGTGGAATTCCTCTTCACTGAGGAGAGAAGGTACATAAGTGTACGTCTTTTGAGTATCTGTCTTTTTCCCCACATTAAGAAATTGAATTTACAGTAAGAAGGTGATTCTTGAATGCTTTTCTAATTTCTGTAGGAATTTTGTGCTAAAACACCATGTATTTTTGGTACGAAACTGGGAAAAGATTCGACAAAAACAAGAGGAAGTGAAGCAGGTCAGTGATAATATCCATACCACATCGCTGTACAACCGCTGGAATGGAATCTGTCGGGATGACGGCAACATTAAATCTGGTGAGGCCAACACAGGTTCCTCAGGTTGCTCCTTGGAGAACCTATATGACATGTCCGCGAAGCGTTTAAGCTAGCTCTGTGTATAAATCAAATGTAGAGTTACTACAAGATCTGTATGCCTTTTGTAGCAGACATAGCATACAGGGAATGCTGTACAGATAAAAGTACCTATATATGTGTTTGTGTGTGCATGCCCTTATCTTTACATAGCAGAGTAAGACAGAAGCTCTTTCACTCTTTCGGTGTATTTTTTGTGTTATGGGATTCTGCAATTTCCTCTGAAACACTTAATGCTATTTTCTTAAGAATGAGAACTTTGCACTATATAAACCATTTGTCTGGTCGCTGGGTTCATTTGTGTTCCTCCAGCAGCCCTGGTGTCTCTCAAGTCCTGGTAGAAGTTGTCATGTCTCATGTTTCATCAAGAGTGGCTTATCAGAGGAGGAGGAGGATATTTAACATTTTCCATGATTGGACCCTTACAAAGAAGGGCTGTTTTCTGCTTTCTGTATCCCTAGACCAGAAACAGTTGTGCTGACTTTGAAAATTGTCATTTATCCTCATATTTTTCCTCATTTGCATATTTAGCCTCATATTATTCGATGGATTTCAGGCCTTTAGAGAACAAAGCTTTTGGCATGCAGTCAGTTATGGGAATGGGACAAAATATGATTATCAGAAAAAATGTATTAGTCCTGCTCCAAAAAGAGCAGTCTATTTGTAGGACCATAATCTTCCCAGCCATGCAGGATTTAGTCCCCACTCTCAGGTACATGAGAAGTTGGGAAGTGAGTGTTTTGGGTGAATTCAATGACATGCTTTATTTGCTCCAGCAACGTAAAATACTTTGATAACCAGCTTAGCCATTTAGATGGGCTATAAGCAGTGAGAGCCAACTTGGGAATATGAAACTGAAGCCTTTTACTGTTATAGGAGCTTAGAAAACATGTTAATTTTAATAAATGGTGGTGGAGTTGCTGGATTGGAAAAAATGCTGTGATTTGATCTTTAACTCATTTTTTGTTTAGAGATAATTTTTTGCCCTCTTTCAGATGTCTTCATGACCCAGTTTTCAGCCCTTCAGACCTCCCGCTCTGTGAGAACACGACGCTTGGCTGCTGCTGAAGAGAATATTGAAGTGGCTCGTGCTGCCCGCCTGGCACAAATCTTCAAGGAAATATGTGATAGCATCATATCCTATAAAGGTGAAGGTGACATTCCTAAAAAAAGTCTCCAAGGAGACTTTTTCAGCCTCTTGAACAATGGACTCTCTGAATAGAAAATACTAGGAAAAAAAGAGTTTATTTCAGGACATTAAATAACCTTCCTTTTTTTTTTTTCTCTTTCTCCTGCTACCAGTAATCACTTTGCTTTATCCTCAACCCCTTCCTCTGCCGCCAGAATCTGCAGGTGTTTCTGTCCTTTTAAATTGATTTTTCAGTAGTTCATCAAAATGGTACAATTGACAGAATTGCAAGGAAGCCATCCTCCATTTTGATACGTGTAGTCTGATTACAGCAACCAACTTCTAGAAATGCAAAAGCATTTCAATTCCCTGTGCCTCAGATAGTAGAAGAGCCTTTTTTGAACCTAGATTGCATGTTGTTAGTTACTTGTCTTTTTAAGTTTTGCTCTAGTAAATGTTGGTAAACTGTGTGGTCCTGTTGCAGATTCCTCCAGGCAGGCTCTTGCAGCGCCCCTCCTGAACCTACCCCCAAAGAAAAAGTAAGTACTTGTTTCTCAGAGCAACCCGTAGTTTTCTATAATAGATTTGCACAGCTTTGAATTGCTAGTGAAAATGACATTGTGCATGCATTCCCATTGTAGAAATGCAGACTATTATGAGAAGATCTCCGACCCATTGGACCTTGCCACAATTGAGAAACAGATCTTGACTGGCTATTATAAAACCGTGGAAGCTTTTGATGGGGACATGCTGAAGGTCTTCCGGAATGCAGAGGTGAGGCTCTCTCTGGCCTTAAAGCTATTGCACAGACAGTGGGGATATGCCCTCATTTAGCGCTCTTGCTGACTTATAGTAAGAAAAGAAGAAAAATATTTTGGAGAAAGAGAACTTGTGATGATCCGTTTCTGATGAACGGACATTGATAGCAGTTCATGTGCTTCAGCCTACTCTTAGTGCTCTTTGGTTGCCTTAAGTCAGACACACAGAAGGTCAAGAACATGACCTTAGCATGAATAGCTAACCTGAAGAAATTTCAGTATCTTTTGGAAGAGGTACCGTGTTCTTCAGTGTCATACCTAAGAATACATGACCTGCTGTTCGTAAGAAGGAGGCCAGTGGCCAGGTGTATATCCCATTTGTGGATGCAGCTTTAGTGAAGACACCTTCAAGGGTACCTGCAGACAGGGGGAGTGCACCAAAAGCATGGAACCAGGAAAAAAAAAATAATCTTTGTTTCTTTGTTTTGTTTTTATTCAGAAATATTACGGCAGAAAATCTCCAACTGGGCGTGATGTATGCCGGCTACGGAAGGCGTATTATAATGCTCGCCATGAGGCATCTGCCCAAATTGATGAAATTGTGGGAGAAACAGCAAGTGAAGCTGACAGCAGCGAGACATCAGTCTGTGAAAAAGAAAATGGGCATGAGAAGGATGAGGACGTGATCCGTTGCATTTGTGGCCTGTACAAAGACGAAGGACTCATGATCCAGTGCGAGAAGTGCATGGTGAGGCAGGGGAAACGCAAAATGGAGCCTGCTGCTCTTTTTCTATTCTCCGTAACCAGTGGAACTTAAACACTTTCCATGTAGCTTGTAGCATTAATTACTTCTTCAGACCTTCATTTCCTCCCTGAAAGTATTGAGAGATTCTGTTTTCACAGAGGAAATGCAACTTGAATTTCTATATAGAAGACCTAGCACTTCTCTGCACCTCCCAGGCAAATTAATATGAAAAATTTTGGTCTTTTACACAAACAGTTGCATGGGAATCTTGTCTGTCTTCTGGCATAGTGTGAAACATCCCTGGATGTGTTTAAGAGACGTTTAGATGTGGTGTTGGCGGATATGGTGTAGGGGAGAACTTTGTAGAGTAGGGTAGATGGTTGGACTCGATGATCCCAAGGGTCTCTTCCAACCTAGACAATTCTATGATTCTATGAAATAGTTCAAAGAAAATCTTTTATTTCTTTTGGGAAGCTTGTTTTCTTGCTTTCCTTAATATTTTTTGAGAAAATGCAATTTGTAAATAAAATCTATGGAAGGAATTTCTAACTGGGATGTATTTTTTTTTTCTAGGTCTGGCAGCACTGTGACTGTATGGGTGTGAATTCTGATGTTGAACACTACTTGTGTGAGCAGTGTGAACCTCGATCTGTGAATAGGGTAAAAAAAAAAATGTCAATTCTTCTTCTCTGTCCACTTCTGTGTATTCCCAAAAGGATTTCAGCCCTATTTTTGCACTGATTATGGTGGGCATCTCAGAATTTCCTTCTTCTTTCTTTTACATCCAGGAGGTTCCCATGATTCCTCGTCCCCATTATGCCCAGCCTGGCTGTGTTTATTATATATGCTTGTTACGGGATGATCTGCTGCTGCGCCAAGGTATGTGCTAACTCTGGTGGCTGCTGTGGTTTCCATCAGATAAGAGCGTGCAGAGATTTCTGGCACCACCCTGTTTGAAATGCTTTTATCTTTTTACAAGTAGAAAGCTGCACTCTTTGCTATTATGGGAGTGACACATAGTAAGAGTTCTCACAGGCTGGTTGATCAAGAAACAGTAATTACCTTTAGCACAGATAGGGCTCTCCTCCTGGCCAGGGAAGGAAGGTGCTGAGCCAGCTGCTGGTAGTTAGCAAGGCAAAGGCAAAGGCAGCTATTAGGCCTTCAGTATTTTAGTGTATAATGGTCATCAAAACATCAAATTTATTGCTTGTTTGTTCCCTAAAGTGTATTCTTTCTGGACATTGCTTCAAGCCCTGAGTCTTTCAGAGGCAGCTACATAGCCACATAATTCAGTACACTGATTTTTTTTTTATTTTATTTCATCCTACAGTTACATATAAGGTTAGAAAGATGCCTATATAATTATTAAGAGAACTGCTCTTGAATGAGTAAAACCATTTAGTATGCTTGCTAGAGGCAAATGGGAGAGTCTTCAGGAAAGTGGAGAATTAGAAAAAAATACACCAAAGAACACTATATTCTTCATCCCCTCTGCAGGATTCTAGACTTTGCACTCAGTCTTCATTTTTCGTTGTTGCTCTGCATTGTCTATCCTGTCTAGAGTTCAGCCATTTGTTTTTCTCATTTTTTGTTTTGTGCTGGGTTCCTTGATGGAGAGTAGCTCACTTTCTAGGGTTGTATCGGTATTTGCTTTTACGTTTTCTGTTAAAATTGATTATGTTTTAACTGGGTTTTGTGGCATTTTCCAGTCATTCATAGCATTAAGGTAATTTTTGTCATGACACGTAGTATTTCATTCACATACCTTTAGTTTGATCTTGGTGACTTTAAGTAGAGAACTGTTAGTCCTTACGTGCATAAACTCCATGTACCATTGGCAGAGGACAAAGGAGACCAAACTGCTGCTGTCAGGCACCAAATGCCTCTGCAGTTACAGGGAATAGCTTAAGCAAGGAGTATAAACAGAAGGTGCTGGAAAGGAATACACTGCTACAGTAGAAAAAGGGGAAAACTGAATTCATTGCTGGTCTCAAGTTCTCCACCAGAAGTTCTGAGGCACAACACCTGCCTGAGAAATTGGGATGCAGGCGCACAGGCATATAAGGCATCTTGGAGATGGTAGAAGAAACAGTTTTTTACTCCCTCTGGTTTCTAAAAGGTCATGTCATTTACAGGTTTCAAAGCAAAAGAGACCATAGTGACCTTCAGCCCTAGAGTAGACTATTACATATTTCCAATGTGTTGTCTATTAGAAAGAGGCTGATCTTGCAATAAAAGACCAAAAATGCTTTTGACCATTGCCTTCCTTTGTAAGTTGGTCCACCCTCACTGCTGGGGAGTTGTGTCTGTACGTTGAACTAGTTTGTCTTCCAGAGAACTGTATCAAGGCTGAAAAGTGTGAGTGCATGCACGCTGCTGTGATCGCTCTAAATAAGTGAAGGTCCTTAAGTCTCTGGTTAGAGGACTTAGTTTTTAATTTCTTGATAATTCTACGCAAGGTTGTTGAGTTATATACTACAGACGTGCTTCCTGTGCAAAAATTACCTAACACAAAACCAGGAGGCTATGCAAATAGATCTGATCAGCTGGTCCATCGCATCGTGCAGAGGGAACAAGGAGTTTGACCTCAGATGCGAGTTGATACATAGAAGTCAAAATGGATCTTGGAAAACCTACACAGCCAGCATCTATCATGTTGTTGGCTCTGATGCACCAGCAGTAGCAGCCGCGTTTCTTCCTTGAAAACACGGAGCTATAAACTCCCTTTTGAGACAGAAGGGTAGCTATTTCAGTAGTTAATAAAATCTGGATAAACTTGAATTGAAATCAAGCTTCCTGATCCTTAGGGCAAGAGAATATCCATGTACGTTTCTTTCTGAATACTCCTTTTTTAGTCAGGTAAAATAAGTACTAGAGTTGCTTTATTCTCACTGAAGAGGTAGGGAAGAAGAGTTGAAAGTAGCTGATTTATAATAATAGGTGGTGTTATTTACCTTCTGCTTGGAGTCAGTGGCTGCTCTCAGCGTGTACCTTACTTTTTTTTTCTCTACAAGTCTTTTAAAGAAATTAGGGAGGTAGGTTCCTTGAAAGTAATCCTTAACTTACTAAAATGAAGATGTTATTGTCCCAGCTTTAGTTCAGATAGTAAGAAGAGCTAATACAATGGGTGAGTGCAGGCTAATCACCAGCAAATACACGCTGAATCCTCAAAGAGCTTGCACTCTGCTATCTGATGTGCAAGCCTCTGTCACTCAACTCACCTTCCTACAACTACAGTTTCTATTTGTTCAGTAGGGTTCTGGTGTACCAGAAGGTTTAAAAGCTGTCTTTGTGGTTGTAGCCAGATGTCAGTGGTTTAAATCAGGTGATTTTTTTAATAGTGCACTGTATCGTACTCCACCATTACATAGACAGGTGACAACATGGCACCTTAAAGCAATTTTTGCACGTGAGAAGTCCTTAGGAGCATCTTTTAAACTTATACAAGATTGATAAATCAGATTATAATTATAAAAATATAGTTACACGTCCTTCACTTTAATCTTAAATTTGGTTATAATCTAAGGGAGAACAAAACTGAGGTGTTCATGAACCTGGGGCCACATTGTGCTTGGTGGTTCCCTGGCATCTTTTTACTGAGCTGTGGAGGTAACAGAGACCGAACCTGCTAGTTAAATAACAGTAATATACAAGGAAGGAAAATAGACATAACTACACATACACAAAAATAGGTAGGTGCTTAGGGGGAAAAAATCCAGGAGTCCTTGCAGTTTAATGGAAATGTAAGAGAAATGTTCGTCATGAGTCAAAAAGGCCAACACTATTAGAAATTATTATGAACAAAATAGAAAAAGTAATTGTGCCATTCTATAATCTTGCAGTGTGTCTGTCTCTTGCATGCTGTGTACTGTTCTTGTCATCCCGTTTCAAAAAGAGTATCTTACTACTTGTAAAAACAAGCGCGATGACAAGGATGATCAGATGTGAAACATCTTTGGTGTGAACAAAGTCTCTGCAGATGATGTGGAGGGTGATACGATAAAGGCCTGCGAAATCATGAGCGGCATAGGAAAGTGCAACAATGCAGAAATTAGGGAACAAACACTGAAATTAGCAGGCAACATATTTAAACAATAGAAAGAGGTCAAGAGTGTAAATGGTCCCAAATAGACGAGGCAGATTCTTGGAGGAAGGATTAATCCCTGCCTATTTATATGCAGCTATAGCCTTTAGCTCAAAAAGGTCGTAAAACACAGATTAAAGCCTGAAGGGGATACCATGGGAAGGCTTTTCATATGCACGCCTTATTCCTATGCTTTTTCCTCCTAAGCATCTGCTACTGCCCACTTTCCTCGCCAGAACACTGTGGCACATGACCTTTGATCTTACCCAGGGTAGTTTTTCTTAAGTTTTTATGTCTTGGGACCTCCCAGGTTTTTGTTCATTGTAAGATAAATAACAGAAAAGATGGAATTGATTTTTAAATGCTATATACTAAATCCAACGATAGTTTCAGTAATACTTGGAGTTTCCCAAATGTTTTCCCTCTGAGACTCTTCGAGTTCTTTGTGAACATATTGATTAAAGCTTTTTCCCTAAAGGAGAAGGGCTTTTTGAGTGGAGCACTGTATTTTCACCCTATCAGATGATAGTCATTGTCACAAAGAAGGGTGCCATGTACAAGTCAGAATGGCAGTCAAGTCTGGGGGGTGGAGAGGAAGTACTTTCAATGTCATTTCACACATCAGAGCAGAGAAATTAAACAGTTAATTCGCTCAGAGGATGAAATGAATAAATAGAAGTTTAGGATACTTTTTTGCCACTTGGGAAAGACTTTTTTAGTTGCCAGGGGTGTCATTTTGTTCAGCCCGTTTTGACTTCTGTTTACCTTTCCTGAGCCATGCATCTTATTTGAGTTCTGCTTGGGGCTTCTCCATCAGTGATTTATTTTCTCAGTAATAACCTTCTTTTTAAGTGTCTTCTCTCTCAAATCTTTAAGATCTATTCTTTAAACATTGCAGCTATCACTAATTTCTACACTTTTTCCTAATCAAAACTTACTTTTTTCTGTGTCTTGTGGTCTGTCATAATTTATTTTGATTCATTACATGTTACTGTTTTCAGTCTGGTTGTACAACTCAAGTCATGTTTAGTTCTTGCTATAAAGCTTTTGTGAAAACAGTCAAGGTAACCTTTCCTCCTTTAGCAGGTTCTGCATTGGTTCTGCATCAGTCTACAATTCAACACTAGGTAGCTCTGTCGTGTTAGTTTTAATGAAACTATTTACTCCTCTATTTATGGTATGCTGGACTCATTAAAAGTTCTTTACAGGTGTGTATTTTGTGCCTATTGACAGGTGATTGTGTTTACCTGATGAGAGACAGCCGTAGAACTCCAGATGGACACCCTGTCCGGCAGTCATATCGGCTGCTGTCCCACATCAACAGGGAGAAACTCGATATTTTCCGCATTGAAAAACTCTGGAAAAATGAGAAGTATGTTCAAAGCATCTTTTGAATTTGTGACATTCCATATAGCTACCTGTCAAAACACAGTAATTTTGCAGAAGTCTTGACATAGCTTAAAAATGCAAGACTGAACATGGTTCAGTTACAAAGGCTTGGTGATTTCCCACTCGTCTCTGCTTGTGTCCCGCAACTTCAAAGTAAAGACGTATAATGTTGGAGGTTTAAGCAGGGGATAAGAGATACAAGTTGATGCACTTTCTTCACTATTGGAACAGGCTGAGAATACACACCAACAGCTGAATTGGCTCAGCTAACGATCACTGCCTTGCTAAGCCACTGTAACATGATTAAATGCATCTGCCCCAAAGATAGCAGCACAGTGTGTCTACTGTGTTCATAAAAATCACACTAGGAGTATTTCCACTTACTGAAGGTGATGAAGTTCAATGTGTAATATATTCATGCGACTTTGCTTTTCATCACAGTCATTGCAAAACTGCAAGATAGATTAATTCAAAATTGAGTGGAGGTCATTCAGTAAAGTTGTATCACGGGCTTATAGAAATAGTCTTTCTTCTTTTTTTCTTCTGTTTCTCTCTTTCTCTTACCTTTACACCTTCAAACAGAGAGGAGCGGTTTGCATTCGGTCATCATTATTTCCGTCCACATGAAACACATCATTCCCCTTCTCGAAAGTTTTATCACAATGAGCTCTTCCGGGTGCCATTGTATGAAATTATCCCCCTAGAGGCTGTGGTGGGAACGTGCTGTGTTCTTGACCTGTACACCTACTGCAAAGGTAAGGAAACTTAACAGGATGAGAAATTAAATATAATACACCTTTCTAATAATTTGGGAAGTATGCTAAAATCGTAACTGCTGTAAAAAGGCCGTAGCCAATGTTTCCAGGGTATCAGAGCTGAGGAAGTGCTATTGCTTTAGCACTGGGACAGTGCTTTCTGTTTGAAGAGGGCCAGTACTGATGAGACAGCAGCAGGGTGGGATTGTGGTGGGCAGGGAAAAGAAAGCGATGGGAGTTGATAATGGTTTTTGTAAAAGTTTGGGTACTATTTGATTAGAGTATACAGGTTTTCCTCTTAAATTGAACTAGCAGTGTGTCCACTATGATGATTCTGAATCGAGGAGAACAAACAGGAATGCCTGCCATCCCACGGAACAGCTCTGACAGCCCCCTACTTCTCTGACACGGTGTATGGCTTGTTCTTGTTCTGGCATACCATGAATCCTCTTCAGTCTGATTAACAGTTTTTCCTATGGGCTTTGTTATGAAACTACAGGGAGGCCAAAAGGCGTGAAGGAGCAGGATGTATATATTTGTGATTACCGCCTTGATAAATCAGCTCATCTCTTCTACAAGATCCACCGGAATCGTTACCCTGTCTGCACCAAGCCCTATGCCTTTGACCACTTCCCCAAGAAACTCACGCCCAAGAGAGACTTTTCAGTAAGTGTTTCTTCTCTTAGCTGCCTTACTTTTTAGTAGAAGACGGGACATATTTTTGGAAAGCCCTTGGCTCTCTGATTATGAGTGAAGCTTGGTAAACCTAAGGATGCTGACACATAATCATACACAGTCTGGATGAAAAGTCAGCTAGAAAGAAAGCTTGGAAAGAAAAAGTGACTGTAGACAGAGAATATGCAGTTCAGAGGCAAACAGACTTGGAATGAATGATGAGGCGTAAGATTAGAGATTGTGGTTTCTGACTGAAATCTAGATGCTAATTTCATTGAAGCCATTCCTGAGTGAAGGAATTCTTAAAACTCACTCTTCAGCCACAATTGTGCAACTGTGAAAGAATTTTATATGTCTTAGAGAATTAATTGCACAACATACAGTCCAATGTGAGTTTGTTATCCTGTCTCCATCAGGCTTTATTTCCTTTGGTGTAATTACTCCATGTCTTAATACACTTGCTTAAAAAATGGATTTCAGCAGTACCTTTGTGTAGTGATTCCCAACAGAGAAGAACAGTATTTTCCTATCGCCATTTCCCTGCTCTATCAAATGACATACTGCTTACTTTATAATTCTTACTGAAAATGGTTATCTTGTCAAAAAAACACCAGCCAGACAGGCAGCAAAGTCATGAAGTACAGTTTCCCTTAACATCCGCCATCTGAGTATCTATCCATTTCACTGTCTCATTTTCCCCTATTCCATGGAAGTAGCAACTCTTCGTTGTGCATGTCCTCCTACACAGCACTGCTTTGTCTCTAAGCACAGAGATATCGGATCTGGCAAATCTTTTGCAAGTAAGCACTTTTCTTCCTGGAAGCAGAGAGATTTTTGTAGTGAGTTTAGAGATGGTTCCAAACGTCTGCTGTGCAGAAAGCAAAGATTATTTTTATCGTGATGGTCTATGGCTTGAAATTTATCTAGAAGATATGAAGAATCAGATAACAAGTCTGGTTCTAATTTATCCTTATTACATGATTATGCCTTCTCCTTTGAGTTCGTCTGATGTGTGAGATATGCCAGCCGTGCACTGGTGTTTCCAGTGTCAGATAAGCGAGTCCTGTATTGGTACTTCCAGAATATTTGATAGAGCAGCACTTTCTTCCACTGTGAGTTTTATTTGGTATTAACCATAACCTTTATTGCTGTTACAGCCTCATTATGTACCAGACAACTACAAGAGAAATGGAGGCAGGTGAGTCTTACCTACCAGATTGTTCGTTGAAAAGAGACGAGATAATCCCCTTTGTCTGTCAAGTGTCCACTCTTTTTTCCTACCCATTTCCCCTGGGTGCTGTGTAAATAATAAGTGTAAATTATTTAAAGCAATCCTCTAAACTTTCAAAGAGCTAAAAGGGAACAAGTGAGGGGGGATAGAATATAGAAACAGCCTTAGTGTTTCTTAATAACGTACGTAAGGAAGAGTACAGAATCCATTTCGAAAGTCAGCCAAAGCAGCTGCATGTGGGAGATGGCGGAGCCCAGGACAAGAGCATCAGCCTTCCTGCACTGAGGGAGGTCGGATCCCTGAACACACTGCCCACATTTGCGTTGCTGTAAGAGCCAGGGCTGGTGCCTTCTCTCTGTTCTGTTAGAGACTTTAAAAATACCCATCAAGAGCCATGGCTATTGCTGAAAAACATCTGTAAGTGCTGACCTCAACTATTTTGCAAGCTAAAAGCCTTTACAAATTGAAATTTAAAAAGCAGTTTGTTTTTGAAAGACTGCATTTGACATTATGCAAAATAACACAAGGTTATGGGAACGCAGCCCCCCCGTGGGTAGTAACTGCTGGGTTTGAAGGCACGTATTAAGTCAGATGACTGAGATTCCAGAAAGCCCCCTACCTACTGGGTAGCCCTTGACTCACTAGTGACTGGCCTTTCAGGTGAGTGTCTGAAAAATTTAAACCCTTCTTTTCCTGCTAGATCGTCCTGGAAAACAGATCGCTCAAAACCACAGATTAAAGACTTAAATCAAGAAGAAGATGCTCTTCCACTTATTGAGGATGTATTAGGAAACCAAGATCAAACTTCAAGTGAGATGCCTAGCCTAGAGGAGCCAGAAAAAGAGGCAGTCTCTGGAGAGACCTGTGAAACAGATAAAAAGGTGGAAGAAAGCAATTCCGACACAAGGCAGCTGTGCACGCCAGAGGAAAGGCGGCATGTTCAGAGAGAGAGACTTAATCAAATCCTGCTAAATCTCTTAGAGAAAATCCCAGGGAAAAATGGTGAGATTTTATGCTATGATTACATGATAGCATTTCTTCTACAGGTTTGTTTTCAGTTCACTGCAGACCATGTTGATAAAATAAATGGTTTTGTCTGAATTTATTGCTAGTGGACGTTACTAATAACTAGTTTTCTTTGAAGCAATGTTTTCTTTTGCAACAGTAGCAATTTCCACTAAATCCGAATGAAGTCTCTTACGACTGACACTGTGTTTTGTGTAATAGTTTTAGTAACCACAAAAACTTTCTGAAAGCAAATTCTCCCCCATCATTCTGTGTTTACAACCGAGAAACTTAACAGACATGCAAAGAAAGACTGAAGAGAATTTGGAAAGTCTCTTTTGACCTTTAATGAGCTTTCCACTGGGTTTTAAGCAACTTCTGTAGGTATTGTCTAAGCTGTGGAATAAGGGTGCAGTGGTTGCACAGGTTAAGTATGTCTCTGTTTTTAATTTAAAGCGTAGGATGAGGTCTGTCCAGTCCCTTTCATGTTCTGGGAGTTAATGCAAAGCGGGTCCAGAGGAGGACATGAAGATGCTGCGAGGGCTGGAGCCCCTCTGCTGGGAGGACAGGCTGGGAGAGTTGGGGGTGTTCAGCCTGGAGAAGAGAAGGCTCCGGGGAGACCTCAGAGCCCCTTCCAGTGCCTAAAGGGGCTCCAGGAGAGCTGGGGGGGGACTCTGGATCAGGAAGGGGAGCCATAGGATGAAGGGGAACAGTTCTACACTGAAAGAGGGGAGATTTAGGTGAGACAGTAGGAAGAAATTGTTGACTGTGAGGGTGGTGAGCCCCTGGCCCATGTTGCCCTGAGAAGCTGTGGCTGCACCTGGAGGTGTTCAAGGCCAGGTTGGACTGGGCTTGGAGCAACCTGGGCTGGGGGGTGGTGTCTGGGGATTGGAGCTGGATGAGCTTTGAAGGTCTCTTCCAACCTAAACCATTCTATGATTCTATGACTCATAGAATAATTTAGGTTGGAAGGTTCTTTGGAGGTCATCTGGTCCAAACGTGACTCAAAGCAGGGCTAACTTCAAATTGGACAAGGTGTCCTTGGAGTTTTGAGTATCACTATGGATGGAAACATCCTTGAAAGAACTGTGAATAGAGAAATAGGAAAACTGTTACTCATATTGCCGCTTTTTACCAAAAGCCTGTGGTCTGTTGCAGCTATTGATGTCACTTACTTGCTGGAGGAAGGATCAGGAAGAAAACTGAGGCGGCGCACTCTCACCATCCCAGAGAGCAGCTTCAGGAAGTGATGCCACGAGAGGAAGCTGCGGTCTGGAGTCTACTACAAGGTCTGCTGAGGACTGAGGGCAGGAGCCCAACTTCCTCTGCACCAGCCAAGGAAAAGAGAGCAGCAGAAAACTGACAAATATACAAACAGTTAGCACTTAGATGTCTGGGTTGGCAGGTCGCCCTGCCCTGCTCTGCAGTGCTCTTATGGTGTGTGTGTTGTTGGGCGTGCCTTGTATTGATGTTAGGTACTGAGAAAAAACTCGTGGTTATTGTCCAGGATGGTCAAATTTAATTTATTTTTGCTTGATATTCCCACTCAGAGGAGGAAAAA
>VZSZ01011814.1:0-19457 GCA_013398815.1 Ibidorhyncha struthersii | reverse complement strand
CAACCTCGTCTGGCTCCCCATGGCCAGCTGCGACTTCTCCCTCCACGCCTACACGTACGACGACGTTCCCTTCGACTACGAGCTCACCCACTTCAGCCTGCGAGATGAGGACACGAAGCTGAAGGCGAGCGGTGGGAGGGAGCAGGGTGACGCGGAGGGAGTACAGGGGCTCAGCTCAGGTGGTCCCTCTGCCCTCTCCTGCAGATCCCCCTCCTGCACCGGGCCTTGGCCATGAGCAAGCAGCCGCTGTCACTGTACGCGAGCCCATGGACCTCCCCGACCTGGATGAAGACCAGTGAGTCCTACGTGGGGAAGGGCACGCNGCGGATCCTCAGTGGTGGCACTGGGGAGGGCCCATGGCTCACCCCTCTCCCCCGCGCCCAGGTTCCTGGATGAATATGCCAAGCACAATCTGACCTTCTGGGCGGTGACAGCGGAGAACGAGCCTTCGGCCGGGCTGATCAACAACTATCCCTTCCAGTGCCTGGGGTTCACAGCTGAGCAGCAGCGGGACTTCATCGCACGGGACCTGGGCCCCGCACTGGCCAACAGCTCCCACCGCCACATCCAGCTCATCATCCTGGACGACAATCGGCTCCACCTCCCACACTGGGCCAAAGTGGTGAGTGTGGCACTGGGGTCGGCTGGCACGGTGAGCTGGGGCAGAGCCCCAGTCCCGCTGGCACAGCATGTCCCTGGCGAGGGTCTCAGCTGCTCCATCCCACGGTGCGAGGGCTGGCGTGATGGCTGTCTGCCCCATGGCACCCGGTGGTGGCTGACTCTTCTCCCTGCCAGGTCCTGGAGGATGAAGAAGCAGCTCGCTACGTCCATGGCATCGGCATCCACTGGTACCTGGACTTCATTGGTCCCATACAGGACACGGTGGTGCCAACTCACGAGCTCTTCCCTGACTACTTCATCCTGGCCACAGAGGCGTGCATCGGGGCCCACTTCTGGGAGAGGGATGTGATCCTGGGCTGCTGGGACCGGGGGAACCAGTACAGCCACAGCATCCTGATGGTGAGACCCCTGCGCCACCCTGCATGGGCAGGCCCTGGAGAGGGCTGCTGGTGCGCTCCCTCTCCTGTCAGCACCCCGCTCCTTGGGCAGACATCTGGGCTGTCCTATTGCAGAACCTGAACCACTTTGTGGCCGGATGGACTGACTGGAACCTGGCCCTGGACCTGGAGGGGGGCCCCAACTGGGTCAAGAACTATGTGGACAGCCCCATCATCGTGGACACCAGCGAAGGCATCTTCTACAAGCAGCCCATGTTCTACCACATGGGGCACTTCAGGTGGGTCGGGGCCCCCCGACATGCTCTCAGCTGCCTGGGCTCCCGCTCCATGGTTGCAGCAGCAGCTTGTCAGGAGGGGAGCAGGGTAGGTTTGTCGGGAGGAGAGCTCTGCTGGGGTCTGACTCCCTTCCTGGGGTTGCTTCTTGCTTGTGCAGTAAGTTCATCCCTGAGGGCTCCCAGCGCGTGGGGCTCATCGCCTCCAAAGAGTCCAAGAAGATGGACCTGGAGTACACAGCCTTCCTGCGCCCCGATGGTGCTGTGGTGGTGGTGGTTCTGAACCGGTGAGTGATGCAGCTCGGCCCACAAGCGTGGGACTGTGTCCTGCCGGGCTGTGCGTGTGGTTCATCCTGCTGGGCCTTGTGCACTGCTGGCTCTCAGGAGCTGCTGCAGATCTGACCCTGCTGCTCCTCTCCCTCCAGGTCCCTACAGAATGTCACCTTTGGGCTGGCGGATACGGTTGGCCTCATCGCAGCTCTGGCTCCGGCCAGCTCCATCCAGACGTACCTGTGGCGGCGGCAGTGACGGGGGTGGAATGCCCATGGCTGGCCAGGAACCGGACTGAGCCAGGCTGGGAGAGCCCACGCTGCCAGCAGGCTCGGGCCTGGGAGCGCGGAGGAGGCAGCTCACCACTGTCTGCGCTGTGGTGGAGCCGAGCGCTCGGATGAGCCGGAGGAGCGAGCCAGGCTGGGGAGCGTAGTGCGCGTGCAGGAGGGCTGGGGGCACCAGTGCCCCTCGGGGTGGAGATCCCACAGGTGGTGAATGCTGTTTGCTGCTGCTCTGACATTAAATGCTGATGCTGCCTCTATGTCTGTGGCTGGAAGAGAGACGGCCACATCCCTCCCCAGCTCCCGGGCACCGTGGCTGGGTGCTGCTCAGGCATGGAGCCCATGGGCCTCCCAAGAGCAGTGTGGAGCACGTGGAGCCTTTTGTGGTGGCCATTCTCCCTGCCCGCCCCGGCTGCTCTCCTCCCCACAGCTTGCAGCGGGGCTTCCCACCACTGGGGAGGTGCTCCAGGCACCAGTTTGAAACTGGGAGCAAGCACGTGCTGCCTGGCAGTGGGGTGAGCTGAGCCCGGCTGCTCTCCCACTGCCTGTGTGGGCAGGTTTAGGAACTGGCAGGCAGCTCAGGATTTACCCTGCACGCAGGTGCTCCAGGTCCTGGAGCAGGAGTGGGAGCAAAGTGCGTGGACGCCCGTCTTGGTGAAAGCCTGGGGCAGGGATTGCGGCTGAGCTTCAGCTTTCCGTGCTTTTCCTGCCAAACTGGAGCCACTCGCAGTCCGATGCTGGACTAGGAGGGGGTGCATGGATCACATCTCCCCCAGCCCAGGGTGCAGGGTCTTTCCCCAGGGCTGGGGCTGGAGGCAGTACCAGCTCCGGGAGCATCGCAGCGTGGTGGGTTTCAGGGTACAAGCCAGCCCTGGCTGGGGTCAGGGCATCTGTGTGCTTCTCCCGGGGCTTTGCAGGGAGAGGGATGCTGGCCAGGCTGCAGCAGCCCCGCGATGGGGTGTGCTGTCCCCTGCCGTGGGTCAGGCTGTCGTCACCCTGGGGATGGGCAGCTGCGCCAGAGAGGTCCCTGCTGTGACGAGGATGCTCGGGGCGCAGCAGGGGCTCAGCCCCCCGCCCCGGAGCCGGGGCAGCTTGAGCAAGCGGGCACGGGACCAGGAGTGGGTGCTGAGTGCCGGCACACCCAGGAAGGAGGGAGGGAGCTGGGAGGGTGTGCTGAGCAGAGGATTAGGACAGGGAGGTCGCGATTGCAGGCAGGGTGAGGAAGGGTGGCCGGGGCTGCTGGGCCGATCCAGGTCAGCCGGGTCGAGGCAGGCGGGATGTGGCCCGGGATGCCGTCAGGGCTGACAGCAGCGACGCTGCGTGGGCCGGGCACAGCCCAGCGCCGGCTCCGGCAGCGCCAGGGGCCCTGGGTAAGCGCGTGATGGGGTCACCGTGGGAAGCTGACACGTCCTGCACCGCCATGCTGCCAGGGTATCGCTCTGGGGCAGGAGCCCTGGGACCCCACAACACCATGGCCTGGGGAGAGCTGGCTGTGCAGAGGAGCAGGAGCATCCCACTCCTGCCCAGAGGCTCTTTGTGTTTGTCCACAAGAGGGAAATATTTCTCCAGGACGGCAGCAGCAGTGAGCCCCGCTCCCAGCATCCCCATGCCCGGTGCAGGACCGCTCCTCTACCTGCTGCTTCTCTCCCAGGTTATTACTTACCGGTTTCCTTTACCGTTTTACCAGCCCTGGCAATAAAAGCCGATGTCTGGACTCTTGAATGATCCTGGGCCACGCGCCCTTGTCCCTGTGCTCTGCTCAGCTCTGGAGGACTGACTAGCTCCAGGTTAAATAGAGAGGGGGTGACTCCTCCAATGTCGTTGGGCTCGGCTCGTTAATTCTTGTGCAAAGCGTTGGCTCGCTTTAGGGCGCACACCAGTGGGTGGCTGCTGGGGCTGGAAGGATGGGACCCCCCAGCAGCTGGCCTGGAACCAGCGACCAGCAGCAAGGGCCGGGTCTCCCCGTGCTCCAGCTGCCCGGCAGGACCTCAGCTGCTGCCGGGATGCCGCACTGTGGCTCTGCACACCCAGCTCCTACTTTGGCATGGATCTGTTCTCAGTTGTGATCCGCAGCCGCAGCTCCGTGGTCCCCAACCCCACTGGCCTGGCTAAGGGGCAAAATTTCCACACACCCACCCCCGCCCCAGCTCCTCTGCCTGCTGCGAACACCGTGAGAGACCCCCTGTGCTGGGAGCGGCAGCAAGAAGCAGCTTTGAGAGGATTTGGTGGGGCTGCCCAGCACCTCCCGTGCCACCTGCTCTGTGCCGAGGTGTTGCCCTTCCCCTTGGTCTCACTTTTCCTGCTCAGCAGGAAGCTCTTATCAGCCCGTGGTGATAGAGATGAGCTCCAGCAGCCTCCGCAGTGTTTTTCCTCCAGGGACCTGAGCCATCTGTGGGGCTGTGGCCGGGCAGGGGGCAGGCAGAGCCAGACCCTGAAACGGGGACGGAAAGAGTGTATGGGGCACCCCGGGTGTCTGGCAGCGGGCCAGGAGGCAGCTGATAACCGTGGGACAGCAGGGGCTGACCTATTAGCCTCTCCCCAAAATTGGGGCTCATTAGCCTGGGTGTAGCACCCGGCTGGCACGTTAGTCACAGCCCTTGCACAGGGCAGAGGGACAGGGACAGGAGCTTCCTTCCCGGGCTGCCTGGTTGCCCCATGAGTCGTAACCGGGGGCTGCGTGGCCCCATCTGCCCCTTCCCTGGTGGCAGCTGCCCCGGGTGCCCCGTGGCTCGGCCCCACGTGGCTCGGCCCAGTGTGGCAGGCGGAGGCAAGGGACGGTGGCAGGGCAGCGCTGGAGGGTAGGAGGAACTTTGATGAATTGAATTGCCCCACAGCTGCATCTGATATGCCAGAAATGGAGAAAATTAGTCATGAAGTGCTGCTCCACCCAGAGAGGGAGAGCTAACGGAGCGGTTTAACCCTGTGGAGGGAAGCTCCAAGCCCCGGCGTTTGATGGTCTGGGACCGGCGGAGCGGTGGCTGGGAGCTGGCTGTTCTCTGTCCCTTGGGCCACCCCTGCGGAGAGATGCCAAGGGTGTCACCACAGTCGTGGGTGCATGCATGCGTGTCCATGGGAGCGGGTGCATCCTGGGTGATGCGATCAGGACCGGGTGGTGTCTGTGTGCCTGGGTGAGCCCCGGCTCTCTGGACTGGGTGGGCTGCTCTCGGAGGAGTGGGGAGCGCTCCCAGTGAAGTTTGTCCCCAGGCATGGAAGAGCAGAGCTCTGCTCCTGACTTTGGCCAGCATCGGGGCAGCGCGTTCCCCTCCATGGGTCTGGCTCAACAGCACAGCTCCCGCTGGGGCACTTGCCAGCCTGCTGCTGCTGCTTCTGCCTTCCATAGTTTGTGTTGAGCTGGGGCGAGCAATGCAGAAGACTTGGGCAGGGCATGGTGGTGGCCCCGGCTCCTGTGTGGCTGCACCTGGCTGGGCCTTGCAGCCACGTTTGCCATCCTCGCCTGGGGGTCCTGGACCCTCCCCACGCTGGATGCATGGCCACAGCAGCCCTTGGTGGGGGGAACTGGGGTGATGGGCAGGGGTAAATCGCCCAAGGTGCTGCTAGAGCTCAGCAGGACAACCTCACAGCGCCACGAGCCTGCCCGTGGGCTCTGCTGTGCTTCCAGGGATTCATCCAGACCCTGCCTGATGAAAGAAAAAAATCAGGGCTTCCTTCAGTGGGTTCTCAGGGCTGCCCTGTGCTGCATCGCCCTGTGCTGGTGGGGCCTTTTGTGTAGCCGGAGCTGCCAGCACAATGTCCCCGTCTCTCCTTGCTGGGGGCTGACACCCTTGCACAGCAGTGGAAGGCAAGGGGGACCTGGCGTTCCCCAGCTCCAGCTCCTTGGCGAGGAGTCATCCTGATGGTCCGGGTCCAAGACCAGCAGTAGGTACGGGCCGGGAGGGGAGCAAGGAGGAGCTGTGGGGGTGGGAGAGGGTGTGCGGCGGAGGGAGGTCTCGAAGCGGCTCGCCGTAAAGGCGAGGTGGGGAGGCTGGAGCTGCCTTCGGAGGAGGAGGAAGGCTGGCAGCAGCGCAGGTCGGGGAGCAGCTGGGGCGGAGGCGGGTGGGCTGCGGGTTCCTGGCAGGGATGGACCCACCTTGCCTTCCTGCCAGGCGAGGGTCTTTGCCGGGGTGGGGGGAGGACAAGGGTGGGCAGCAGGAGCTCCCTGGCAGCTGAAGCAGGAGAGAGGGCAGAGGAGACAGCGCTGATCCAGCCGGGGAGCACAACCTGCCCCTCCGCCTCCTCCTGTGCCCGCACCTGCCTTGGCTGAGGGTGCCCCCGCTCGCAGGCTCTGCTCCCCGGACCTGCCGGAGCTGCGGCCATGGGGGCTGGCAGCATCCTGGGCTGGCGGCTGCTGCTGCTGCTGCTGCTGCTGCTGCTGCTGCTGCTGCAGGCAGTGCCCTGGGCTGCAGGTGAGCATGGGGACATGGCGGGGGTGGCAATGGGACAGCGTGGCTTGGGTGCTGTGGTGCCCTAGGACAGGGTCAGGAGCCTGGAGGCAGCGTTGGAGCTGGGGTGCACGGGGAGGGGACGGGGTGCGGAGCGCGGGGGACAGAGGCAGCACCCCGGGGCGGGCAGGAGAGCTCTGGCGGGGACGTGTCCCCGGGCCGGCAGCTGCCCCCACCCTGCCCATACCCCCAGGCGCCCGGCCCTGTAGCCCCAAGTACTTCGGCCGTGACGCCATGGTGTGCGTCTGCAACGCCACGTACTGCGACACGCTGGACCCCGTGGTCCTGCCGCCCCCGGGCACCTACGTCAAGTACGAGAGCAGCAAGGCCGGTAAGCGGCTGGAGCGCAGCGAGGGGAGCTTCCAGCGCAGCCTGCACGCCCCAGGTACCCACTGCAGCCGGGCAGGTGGTGGGTGCCACCGTGGGATCCCTGGGTACTGCAGGCTGAGCTGGGGTCTCCCTCGCAGGACTGCTGCTGACGATTAACGTCTCCACACTGTACCAGCATGTGAAAGGCTTCGGCGGGTCCCTCTCCGATGCTGCTGCCATCAACATCCTGGGGCTGTCGCAGCCTGCCCAGGACAACCTGCTGCGCTCCTACTTCTCCGAGAGTGGTGAGCGGTGCCGGCAGCATGGGGTTGTTTGTGGGGTCCTGGAGGCAGCTGCGCCTGCTCCTGCTCCAGGGACGCTCATCACCTGGGCACCTGCTCCGGCGCTGCCTGATGCTTTTCCCGCTCCGCAGGGATCGAGTACAACCTCGTCCGCCTCCCCATGGCTTGCAGTGACTTCTCTGTGCGCCCCTACAGCTATGATGATGTCCCCCATGACTACGAGCTGAAGCACTTCAGGCTGGCAGAGGAGGATGTGAAGTTGAAGGTGGGAGGCTGAAGCTGCTGCCATCAGTGTCTTGTCCCCTCCCCCGCTGGAGCTCCTGCATGTGCTGGGACCCCTGTGCCTGGGTGCTGCCAAGCCCCTCGCAAGGTGGCAGGGTGCGTGGGGACAGCCCACGGTAGCTGGCACCTCCTCCGGGGCACGTCCTGGCGCATCCCAGCTGGCACTGGCAGGGTGCAGAGCCGGGGCACTGTGCCATGGGGTGGTGCTCGCAGGCTGCTCTTCCCCACAGAGGTCGCTTGAGTGCTCCCCTTCCTCCTGCGCTGAGCCATGTGGTTTTGGGGGGAGCTGCAGCCATAGCTGAGCTGATCCCTCTGTCCCCTCCTGCAGATCCCCCTCCTGCACCGAGCCTCGGCCATGAGCAGGCGGACACTGTCACTGTACGCCAGCCCCTGGACCTCCCCAGCCTGGATGAAGAGCAATGGGGATGTCCGCGGGAAGGGAACGCTGAAGGGGCAGGCGGGGGACAAGTACCATAAGACCTGGGCCAACTACTTCATCAAGTACTGTGCCCCGGGGCTGGGCTGCTCGAGGTTTCTGGGATGGGATGGGCAGAGGGTGGGCAGGCGCGGCTGATGCTGCCCCCTCTTCCCTGTGCCAGGTTCCTGGATGAATACGCCAAATACAACGTGACCTTCTGGGCGGTGACAGCACAGAATGAGCCCCTCGCAGCGCTCTTCACGCCCCCCCAGTTCCCCACCATTGCCTTCACCGCCGCGCAGCAGCGGGACTTTGTTGTCCGTGACCTGGGCCCCGCGCTGGCCCGCAGCCCCCACCGCACCCGGCTCATCATCCTGGACGACCAGCGCATCCATCTCCCGCACTGGGCCAAAGTGGTGAAGAGCAAAGCCCACCGCCCTGCCCACCTCCTCCCTCCCCCTCTGCTCTGTGGCCCATCAAAGTGTTTGGTTTTAGCTGAAAATTAAGCCAGCCGCCACTCCCAGCCCTAGACAGCGCAGGATGCAAACCAGGTCTGCCGGACAGGGAGCCAGAGACGGCTAATTCGGTAGCAACCGCCTCCGTGTGTATCTGGCTGAAGCAGGGACGGGAGGTGGCATCCGCGTCCTGGAGTCCTGCAGCAGAGGCGCTGCTGGCACCCCAGCTCCTTCTCCTGGCAGAGTTACAGCTGATTCGGCTTGTTCCTTCGCAATGCTGAAGAGCTGTTTGTGGGAACTACCTTAAACTAAAAGGAAAGAAATTAAAACGTGCTCCTGCCCCTGCCTCGAGTGAGGCTGGAGCTGCGGGGGGCGGGGGGGCACAGCACATCTTCCCTCGCCGCCAACCGGCAGCACCCAGGGACCACGCAGGGCCATGGTGCAGAGGGAGGACCGGGCAGCAGCAGGAGCCGTGCGAGGGGCGAGGAGCCCACCGAGGGGCACATCTGCCCCCATGCACCCATTGCTGCTCCTGGGTTCCCGCTTGGGGTGCCCACAGGAGGTGACAAGATGGGAGGCAGGTGGCCCTAGGGGACTCCAGCTGGCATGTGGGGTCTGTGTGTCCATCCCCATGGGGCTTGGGGCACTGGTGGCCGTGGTGCGAGGCATCTCCTCTGCTCCCCCCAGGTCCTGGGCAATGCCACTGCTGCCCGCTACGTCGCCGGCATGGGGGTTCACTGGTACCTGGACAGCATCGTCCCAGCCAGCTGCAGCCTGGAGGCCACCTACAAGCTCTTCCCTGACCATTTTCTCCTCTACACGGAGGCCTGCAGCGGCTTCCTCACCCTCCGGTTCTCTGTGTCTCTGGGCTGCTGGGATCGAGGGGAACGCTACAGCCACAGCATCTTGACGGTACGGCCCCCCCAGCACTGCCCACCTGGGACTGGGGACCCGGCTTAGCCCCGCTCAGTCCCTTCCCCACCTGCCCAGGTCCTGAACCACTTTGTGGCCGGCTGGACTGACTGGAACATGGCCCTGGACCTGGAAGGGGGCCCCAACTGGGTCAAGAACTACGTGGACAGTCCCGTCATCGTGGACAGCAGCAAGGACGTCTTCTACAAGCAGCCCATGTTCTACCACCTGGGGCACTTCAGGTGGGTCGGGGCCGGGGAGGCTCAGGTGCTGCTGCCAGCCCGAGACTGGGGGTACAATCCCTCTCCCGCTCCTCTCCCCCCAGCAAGTTCATCCCTGAGGGCTCCCGGCGCTTGGGGCTGCACAGCAGCCACCGATGCCTCATCTGTCAGCTGGAGCACGTGGCCGTCCTGCGCCCCGATGGGGCCCTGGTCCTGGTGGTACTCAACAGGTCAGCGGGGCAGCCCGGGCACGGGGATGCTCGGCCAGAGCTGTGCTGACCTGCTGAACCCCTCTTGCCCCCCAGGTTCGGCTGGGACGTGCCGTTCGGGATCCAGGACCCCGCTGTTGGTTTCATCGATACTGTGGCTCCGGCCAACTCCATCCAGACCTACCTGTGGCGCTGGAAGTAACGGCCAGGGCAGGGTGAGGGATGGCACCGTGTGGCTCGGGGACTCCGGGGCTCAGCTCTTCCCCTGCCCTTTCCAGCATCCTTCAATGGTGGAAGCGGGCAGTGACCCACCGCTGGGGGTTCAGGATGTACCAGGGGTCCTGCCCCCACACAAGCGGCTGCGTGTGCTCCCAGTGCTGCTGCCGCCGGTGCTTCCCAGCCTCCCCCAGCCCTCCCCGGCATCCCCAAGCACCCTGAAAGCTCCTGGACCACGCTTCTACACGTGGCTCCCTTAAAACCTTCGCATGTGTCTCGGGCGCCAAGTAAAGCCGTGACGTGCTCCCTCCGGTATGTGCCGTCCCCGTCAGTGTTTCCTCTACGCTCTCGGAAATTGCTCGGTTTTCCTCGGAGAGGCAGGGAAGGGCAAGGGGTGCCCCGGAGGGCTCCGTCCCCGTGGCCCGCGTGTGGCTGCCTTGTTTATCGCTGCAGCTGGAGACTCAGCCGCTGGCCAGCTCTTGATTTGTTTCATATGTGCTGTTGGTTTTCCCCAGCCTACTAATTTATTTTTTTTTTTTTTAATCAAAACGTCCTATTGCACCAGGGCAGCCGCTGTAGAAAAGGCTGAGTAAATTGTCCCAGTGTCCCCATCCGCCAAACCTCGCAGACAAATTAGCTTAGTGCCATCTCTTCCAGAGCTCACACCGCTGGCCGCATCCAGCCACGCTCAGCTAGTGTGGCCTCCGGACAGACTCCCCTCTATTCTGGCGGTGGCCGACAGCGAGCTGGCAGCCCTCAACTACCTGGCCGTCCTGTTTGCTCTCTTTAAAATACCGGTTACAGTATTTGCTTGCTCCAGCCTTTGGGAACGTTACCAGCATCTTTGAAGTCCTGGAATGAGAAAGCCAGAGTGCTCCTTGGCAAACTCTTCTCCTGTGTGAGCTGCAGAGTTGCTGACACTGGGGGAAAAAGAAAAAAAAAAAAAAAAAAAAAGAGGTTTAACAGCTGTTTCCTCAGAGTGCAGCATGAAGGCGGCACCGGGCTCCATCTCAGCCCTGTTCACGGAGCACATCTGCCCGTCCTGTGCTTTTATTGATGTTCCTGGGCAGCGCTGGCCCCAACAGCACACGGGGCTGCCTGTGCTTCCCAGGCTACAGCGAAGCTCTGCCATGCAGGGAAGGCGCACACGCAGCCCCACACCCCCAGATGTTCAGCAGCGCTGAGGGATGCGTGTGCAGAGAAATGCTTCAGCGCAGCCCCTCCGGGTGGGCTCCCTGCTCCCTGGCCATCTGGAAACCCATCTGCCACAGGGCTTGTACCTTCCCCCTGTGCCGAAAAGCTGACAGGGAAACCGAGGGGTGCAACATCCCCGGTGGCGGGTGCGAGGGGCTGGGGGGAGGCTGGAGGAATCGCCCCTGCGGTCACTGCCGGCCACAGCCTGTGCTGAGATGTCTTTGCTCCGGCTGCAGCGGGAGGAGCGGTCGCTGGGCGAGGGGCTGCGGTCACCGGGCAAGGGGCTGCCTCCCCGGCCACCCACAGGAGCAGCACCAGGGGGACAGCGGGGCCAGACTGGGCAGATGCCGCTCCTCCCATGGCTCTGCTCCCCTCCTGTTCCTCCTGATGGGCAGGTGCCTGCAATTAGGAAGAATCCCAAATTAGAAGGTGCGGAGCCCAGACATGTTTTGCAGATGATAAACTGCTGGCAGCCTGCTCCACCCAGCCCGGCTGCAAGCGTGGGGCTCAGGTGTGGGGGGCACAGCCCCACGGTAGGGGCAAGCGGGGGCCCAGCAGGCAGTACCCGCAGTCCCCCCACTGCACCATGGCCCTCTCAACTGGGTGGCAAGGAGCGGGGCACCGCCGTCCCTGCCATGGCTCCTGCTCGTGCGGTTGCCCGCGGCCCCGGCAGCGCCTCTGCCTCTGCCAGGAAAGTTGCTGGTGCAGCCACATGCGGGGCATGGGTGGGTGGGTGGCTGCGGCACTGACTGCAGACAGGCTCTTGCCTGTGCCTGCAGCAAAGCCGAGCCGCTGCCGGGTGGGACTGGAGACCCAGTAGCCACAGGACCCCAGCAGGGACATCTGGGTGGGCATGGCCACCCCTACCCCTGCCGGGGGTGTCCTGGGGGGGGGGACAAGGATGCTTTTGTGGGGCTCTGTGAAAGGGGAGCGCTGCGCTGGGGCTGGGCGCAGGTGGCTGCAGGGGGGTCCCGTCTGGGGTGACGGAAGCACTTGGGTGGCCGGTGGGCATCCTGTCCCACCATGCTTCCCTCTGGCTACTGGGACAGGTTTCAGGAGAGCTTTGCAAACGCTGTGGTGAATGTTGAAAGCTCTCATCAGAGCGAGGTTGCAAAATCATCCCCGGGCACCTCTTCAAATGCACAAGAGTCCCATGAGCTGTCCTCTCCCGGACTCACCTTTCCTGCTCCGCCAGACGCTGTCACCTCCTACCACGCACAGCCAGAAAGCAGGTCCTGCCGCCCGGCTGCCCCGCGCCCAGCAGAGACGCGGCAAGAGGGTTTTCTGGCAGCAGGTGAGTACCTTGGGTATGGAGCGGCTTCGTCAGCCAGTGGGGACAGCGATGGCCCCGTCCAGCGGGACCATGCTGAGGCCATGCGCACAGCGCTGGGCATCGCTCCCCGTCAGGGAGCGGAAGGCAGTGGGTGCGGGACAGCCCCCCTGGCCATGGTCCCCATCCTGCCCAGTCTCAGGGAGCTGCAAGCTGGTGCCATGTCCCACCCTCACCTCCCCCTGCCCCGGGGGCAGCAGCCTGGCACCGGGGTCCGGAGGCACAGAGGTGGCTCCTCCTGTGCCCTCCTGGAGAAGCTCCTTGCCCAGCATCACGGGAAGGACAGGGCAGGGTGGGAGAACCTGCCGAGAGCAGGGAAATGCGGGACCCCTCTGCGTCAGGGGCTCAAGCCCCAAACCCCCCTGGCTGGGCAAGCCCTGGCTGCCATGCTCGTGGGGTTGGGAGCATGGAACTGTTTGTTCCTGGCCGCGGCTTGGGAGGCATTGGGCATGCGTGGAGCGGCACGGCATGGTGCAGCATGCGCGGCACCGCGCAGCACAGCTGTGGGATGAGCAAGGAGGGAGAAGGAGTGGGAGGGAGGTGATGGGAGTGAACCGAGATGACGGGTACAGCCAGCGTGGGTGGCTGGGAACACCAGGCCGGTGGGTGTGGGGCGGCACATGCCCAGGGGGGGCTGTACCCCGGGCTGGGATGTGGCCGGAGCCATCTGTGGGCACCAGCAGGGCAGGAGGGAAGGCAAACACTGGGGCTATGGGGAGCAGGGAAGACGATGCGGCTCAGCCCTGGCAGGGGGTGCTGGTGCTCCCCGAGGCTCCCAGACAGGGGGATGCTGGGGCTGTCCCTGCCCTGCATCTCTGTCCCCAGGTGGGGCTGGGACAGGGCGAGAGGGGCTGGTTGCTGACACTCGCCACCCTGCTCCCAGCCCTGGTGCTTGCCGTCAGCGCCCATCCGAACCGCACTGCAGCAGAGGTGCCATGAGGCCTGGGTGCGCTGGTGTCCTGGGCTGGCTCCTGCTGGTGCAGGCAGCATTGCAGGCAGCAGGTAAGTGCTGGCGCCATGTCTCCGCTGTGGAGGTCAGTGGTTTAGGGCGCCACAGCCATGGGTTCGGTGTCTGTGGTGGGTCGAAGGGGTTAGCTGGGCTCCCGCCGCAGCCCCCTGTGCCTGCCCGGTCTCTCCTCCCACCGCAGGTGGCCGTCCCTGCGATGCCAAGGACTTCGGTCACGGCTCACTGGTGTGTGCCTGCAGCGCCACGTACTGTGACACGCTGGACCCCGTGGTCCTACCGGCCCCGGGCACCTACGTCAAGTACGAGAGCAGCAAGGCCGGTAAGCGGCTGGAGCGCAGCGAGGGGAGCTTCCAGCGCAACACCAAGACCCCAGGTACCCACCATGGCCGGATGCCTGCCTGCACACCAGAGAACAAAGTCTGTCCCCGCGCAGTGGCTGTGAGGATGTTTGTCCCCTGCAGATTTCCATCTCACCCTGGACACAGCACAGCGGTACCAGAAGGTGAAGGGCTTTGGTGGCTCTGTCACAGACTCAGCTGCCATCAACATCCAGTCCCTGTCCAAGGATGCCCAGGACCACCTGCTCCGCTCCTATTTCTCTGAGGAAGGTGAGCCTGGCGCAGGGCGATGTTGCTGGGTGGCAGGACCGGTCTGTCCAGCCTCCCCTGCTCGGGGTCCGGCTGCTGAGGCTCATGCTGAGGGGCTGGGAGGCTCCTGGAAGCCAGGGGGCTGCATCCCCCCAAATACACCCCAGGGATGCCCATCACCACCCGCCCTGTCCCCAGGCATCGAGTACAACCTCGTGCGCGTCCCCATGGCCAGTACTGACTTCTCCGTCCGCCTCTACACCTATGCTGACGCGGAGGGTGACTTTGAGCTGAAGCACTTCAACCTGACGGAGGAGGACACGCGGATGAAGGTGAGTCCCGCAGGGCAAGCCCAGGGCACCGGGGCTGCAGCCTGCGTGGGACGGGACGGGCTGCGCTGGGCTGGGGAAGGGGAGCACCTTCCTGGTGATGGGGAGGGAGAGGACTCATCCCGACGCCTGCAACGCTGGTGCTGTGAGACACCCAGAGAGCTCACTGCCATCCCGGTTCTCCCCAGATCCCCATCCTCCAGGCAGCCCAGGCAGTGGCCAAGCGGCCGCTGTCACTCTATGCCAGCCCCTGGACCTCCCCGGTCTGGATGAAGACGAACGGCGCGATGACAGGGAGGGGGACGCTGAAGGGCAGCCCCGGGGACAAGTACCACCAGGCCTGGGCCGAGTACTTCATCCGGTGAGGGGCCGTGGGAGCGCAGTGGGCGCCGGGGTCGCCGTGCCTGGGGCTGGGGCTGGTGCTGCCACGACGGGGCCATTCACCATCTGCCCCCATGCCCAGGTTCCTGGACGAATACGCCAAGCACAACCTGACCTTCTGGGCGGTGACGGCGGGGAATGAGCCCACGGCCGGTGAGATCGTCTTCTACCCCTTCCAGTGCCTGGGCTTCTCTCCCGAGCACCAGCGGGACTTCATCGCACGGGACCTGGGCCCCGCACTGGCCAACAGCTCCCACCGCGATGTCCAGCTCATCATCCTGGACGATCAGAGGGTGATGCTGCCTTACTGGGCCGAGGTGGTGAGTCCCCACGGTGGCTCTCGTGGCCTCACGGTAGCTCCCCGAGACCTAAGCACTGGTGACTCCTTTCTCCTGCCAGGTCCTCAAAGATCCTGTGGCCGCCAGCTACATCAGTGGCATCGGCATCCACTGGTACCTGGACTTCCTGGCACCTATCGACCTCACGCTCTCCATCACCCATCACCTCTTCCCAGACTATTTCCTCCTCTCCACGGAGGCCTCTGCCGGCTCCTACTTCTGGGAGCCCAGGGTGGTGCTGGGCGGCTGGGACCGTGGGACCAAGTACAGCCACAGCATCCTGACGGTAAGGCTCGGCAGAGGCCGCTGATGCGCCAGCCACCCCCTGTGCCCGCCTGTGGCTCAGCGCCATCACCTGCCCCGCAGAACCTCAACAACTACGTGACGGGCTGGACTGACTGGAACCTGGCCCTGGACCTGGAGGGGGGCCCCAACTGGAGCAAGAACTACGTGGACAGCCCCGTCATCGTAGACAGCAGCAAGGACGTCTTCTACAAGCAGCCCATGTTCTACCACCTGGGGCACTTCAGGTGGGTCAGGGCTGGGGGTGGCCAGCAGGGGGTTGCCGTCCTCAGCCGCCATCCCGGGCACCGTGCTCAGGCCCTGCTTGTTCCTGCAGCAAGTTCATCCCCGAGGGCTCGCAGCGCGTGGGGCTGGCGGTCTCCAAGAAGTGCCGCCGGTGCGACCTAGAACACTCGGCTTTCCTGCGCCCCGACGGCGCTGTTGTCCTGGTGGTCCTGAACCGGTGAGTGGTTCAGCCCTGCGCCACAGCTCGAAGCCCGGCTGCCCCCGCTGACCTGCATCCCCTCTTGCATCCCCACAGCTCCCCCGTGGACGTGTCCTTTGGGATCTCCGACCCACGGGTCGGCTTCATTGAGGCCACGGCCCCCGGTGACTCCATCCAGACGTTCCTGTGGAAGCAGCCAGCCTAGCGCGGCCGTGGCTGGCAGAGGAGGGAGGTGCCAGCACCGGGAGTGCGGTGCTGGTGGAGGGTTTGAGGACGGGGCACTGCACGGGGCTGGGGCTGCAGCACAGCCCCTGCAGCCCTGTGATGCCTTGGGGGACCTGTTTGATCCAAGGGCTGCAACGCCTGCTCTTTTCTAGATGTTTTCATAAAATAAACAGGTTTTCTACAACCCTGCCTGCGCTCCCTCTGCCCTCCCTCGCTGCCGGCTCAGCAGGCAGGGCCATGCCGGGAGCCAGCAGGTTCGGGGCTGGCGGTACCTGCTGAGCCCCATGGGGTCCCCTCCCCCCCTGCCCGGGTTCCTAGGGGCACCCTATCGGGGACAGGGTCCGTGCTGCAGGGAGGCGGGGGGCTGTCGCCTCGAGGGGTGGCATCTCCCTCCCCTCTGCCCAGTGCAGCATCCCCCGGGCCAGCGGCAGTCAGGACCCGCAGCCGCGATTTAGTGCAGGGCCCCAACATCAGCAGCCCCGGCTTCTCCTCCCAGCTGGACCAGGCGGCCGTGTGCTGCGGTTTCNCGGGAGCGTCGGGCACATACTTCCCAAGTGACGTTATGGGGGAGCGGGCACGGGAGGGGGGCCCTGCACTGAGTCATCCCCCTCCCGGTGGGGCCCCTCGAACTGAGCCAACATGGGGGAGGCTCCGACACAGCGGCACAGCATCACGGCACAACGCAGGGGCCCCGTGGCCATCACAGCCATGGGGGGGGGCATGTGTCTGGGGAGCTCAGCCTGGGGACGCTGGGCACAGCCAGACCCCGAGGGTGCCCGCAGCAGCCGTGTTGGGATGCCGGTGGTGGCAGCGGCCGGCGGCCGAACAAGCGAGGGCTGTGTGCCGCCCAGCAGCCAGCACACCGATGAGCCTGGCCAGACGCCGCTTTTCCATTTGCGCGCTCGTAAACCGGCAGCGGCCAGAGGAAACCACAGTGGTACCGGCCAGCGCTGGGGCTGAGCCCCATAGAGGGTGTCCCAAGGGAGCACCACGGTGCTGCTGGGGCACACGGTGCCTGGGTGGCCAGCCCCGCTCTGCAGCCCACGCAGCTCCGGCCACGCTCGCAGAGCCCGTGCTTACCGCACGACGTGCTTTTGGCTGTGCCAGCTGCGAGGAACTCCCCATTGCTGGCAGGCGCAGAGGAATGCAAACAGAGCTGTCAGCGCCGGAGGGATTCCTGCTGCAGCCACTGCAGCTACTCACCACCCTGCTCGCGCTGCTGTGGGGAGCCGAGCTCTGGGTGTCCCTCCACTCGTCCCTTCCCGGGCTGGGGACATGTCCTGCCAAGGAGCCTGGACCTCTCTTGCCACTGGTTTCTTCTGTGGCAGGCAGCTGGCCAGGGACCGTCCCCAGCCATGCCATGGCTCTCGGGGAAGCCGGGCCGGCAGCAGCGTGGCAGGAGGAGGGACCGGCAGCACCACCACTCTGCCTGGCAGCCGGAGCGCAGGGACGCCGCAGGGCGTGGGCAATGGAGGGCTCAGCCCCACAGCTGCCGCAGAAAGGACGGGGGATGCTGCTGAGACACTCACAGATGCTTTTAGGCAGCCAAAAACCCCACGGGTGTCCCCTTCACCCCATCCTCGGAGAGTCCCGAGGCTGGGGATGACAGGTATGGTAGTGGGGCAGAGCAGGACAGGCAACGGGGCAGCGCACTGGTGCCCACTGCAGCACTCCAGGCTGTGCAACTGGGGAAACTGGGAAGTGCCCCAAACTTGCTGGGAGGACGAGAGGGTGTATGTGGAGAGAGGGAGGTTTATTGGCATGGCAGGCGCGCTCCCCGCGCAGAGTGCTGCCGATTCCTGGCGGGACACAGAGTGGAGCACCCACGGGGAGCGATGCTGCCGGGCTCCCGGTGTAAAAACAGTCAGTTCCAGGGGCTGGAGGAGGAACAGCAGCGCAGCTCTTTCTCACTCCTCCTCCTCCTCTTCCTCCTCCGCCAGGGCGATGGGCTGGCGGCCAGCCGGCCCCGTGCCACCACGCTGGATGGAGACGATGCCGCTCAGGAAGGCGTAGCCCAGCATGGCCACCAGCCCCACCAGCACGGACAGCAGCTGGTTGCGCCGTTTGTGGGGGTCCTCCTCCGCCTCACCGCCGTCGGCGCCTGCAGCCCGTGGGGCGCTGGCTGGGGGCTCACCTGGGGAACAGAGCGGGGATGTGCGGGGGGACCGGGCCACCCTGAGCACAGGGGTTGAGGCAGGGGGGCCGCAGCTCACCTCCGTCCCAGGGGAAGTAGAGGCTGAGGATGGAGGTGCAGTAGTTGCACAGGTTCTGCAGGGACTTCAGGTGCTGCTGCAGTTTCCCGTTGGGCAGCTTTGCCTTCAGGAGCGGTGCCAGGCGGCTGAAGACGAAGGCGTCGAGAGAGGCCGGCCTGGGGCACAGAGACCTGCCACTGGGTCACGGTCCCTCCCGCCTCCTCCCACTGTCCCCACCCAAAGCCACCCAGACGCGTCAGCCCCCTGCGCCCCAGGGGATGGCAAGCGGCTCCTCCTCCTCCTCGGGAGGGCTCTCTCCTTCCAGCCCCCCGAGGTGAGGACGGAGCGGGGAGCGGGATCATCCCGTCCCAGGGCAGCTCTGCTGGCTCTAACAAGAGATGGGGAAAAGAGGTGCCGGGGCTGGCGGCAGCTCCTGCCGCCCGCATCGCTCCACGGTGCCACAGACAGCCCTGTCCCCTGTGAGCCTGTCCAACCCCCAAAGCGATGTGCGTGGGCTGCGGCTTCCCCACAGACCCCGGGGTCTTGGTCCTGCCTGGGTGCGGGGGGGCTCTCAGGCCCCAGAGCACCTTCCCCCTGCGGCCACCTACGAGTCTCCGAAGAAAAACTTCTGGGAGCCGAGGCGCTGGGACAGGAGTGTCAGGCATTCCCGAGCATCTCGGTAGAGCTGGAGAAGGAGGACAGAGGGCTGTCACCCACTCGGCCACGCGGCAGACTGCCACGGTGCTCAGGGGAGCGGGGTGGGGGTGCTCGGCCAGGGTGAACCCCGGACCCCAATTAAGATTTTGGCCTCGTGTGGGTCCCTCTGGGCACCCGCCGAGGACCGGCTGTGCCCAGACCACATCCCCTCACCTCCTTCTCCAGCTTCTCCTCATCCTCCATGTAGCCATCTCCCCACATAAGCTGCAGCCGCTCCAGGTGCTGCTTGTGCATGCAGTTGGGCAGGAAGAAGTTCAGGGGGAAGGGAACGGTTTCCACGTACCACTTCCGTGTGTGCTCCACGTAGTTCTTTGCGTCCACCCAGAAGGTGTGGATCTGCAGCAGAGAACAAACCATGCCCAGGCCATGGCACGGCTGGAGTCAGTGCAGCTTCTTCCCGTGGCGGGAGCCACGGAGCCCGTGTCCGGTGCTGCTCGAACCGGTGCCACGTGCCTGGCACAAGACTGGCTGCCCCAGAGACCACGAGGAGCTGAGGAGACCCAACCTTGGCTGCACAACCCACCGCTGCCACACGGGACCTGATCTCTGCTCTGGGATCTTGCTGCCTGCAACACCCTCCAGCTCTCCTGGCGCACACCTGAGCCCACTGGAATCGCTCCAGGGAGCAGAGCCCGGCCTCGGTGAGGCCATCCCCCCCGTGTCATGTGTCCCCCCCCCCCGAGATGTTTCCTCAGGGAGACTCACCAGCACCGGCAGCAGTTTCTCTTCCAGCAGGGACACGAAGGCCAGCGTGTCCGCCCCCTGCATGGCCGAGAGGTCGTAGTCAGCGTTGTACTGCTGCAGAGCGAACGCCACAGGTATGATCCGGCAGGGAACCGGCAAATCGTGCCCATGCCTCTCGGCC
>VZSZ01011813.1:0-23572 GCA_013398815.1 Ibidorhyncha struthersii | reverse complement strand
GCTGCTGAGCGGGGCAGGACAGGGCATGTTGTGTGCAGAGGGGAGGGTGGGCAAAGGGTGTGTGCAGCAGCCGTGCAGCACTGAGGGGCAGAGTTGCTTGGGTGGGGGGAGGAAGACAGTTGCTTCCTCCAGCTCTGGTGCAGCTCTTAGGAAAGGGCATATTTTTCCAACACCACAATGGGGTTTGGGTCACAGCGTGAGACTTTGTACATGCTGGAGTGCTTTTTGGAGCCAGGATCACCCACCTGCAACAACAAACCCATCCAAAATGGACTTTGTCAAGCCAGGAGACTGGAGATGCAGACTGGAGACACACGGATGGGGAAAGTGCTCACCCAGCAAGGACTCAGCAGTGGGGACATGGGCAGGGGCATGTGAGTGAGTCAGTTCGCTGCCCATGTAACCAGAAGCCTCTTTTCTGCATGGTACAGGTGCCAGTGTGACTACCCAGGACTTCTGCAGCTACCCAGGTGACGGTGAGCACAGGGATGGCTCCAGAAAATGGAGTTGTGAAGGAGTGGAAATGGGAAGGGAGAGGGGGTTGATTCCCATTGTGTGAACACCTGGAGGAAGAACTCTTGCCCTGCATTTTGTAGCTCCCACAACACTAACTCTGGCCTGGGGCATCTCTGTGCCATCTCTCCAGGTGACCTCCCACCGCCTCAACTCTTCCTGAATAACTCCAACGCTGAGGAGGGGGAACAGGATTTTCTTTGCTGCTCCATTGGTTGACATTCTCCTGCTACGCGAATCGTCTTCTGCAAGGATGGGCTGGAGGAGTTCAGCCTGAATGCTGAATGGGGACAGCAGACCCACTCTTTGCTCTTGACCATGACGATGGGGAAAATGGGGACATACATGCGTGGGTACTAGCACAAGATTGCGTTCAATCAAGTGAGGAACTCTGCCCTCAGCACTCCCGAATTCCTGACTGTCACAGGTGAGACATGGCACTGGGCCACAGGCAGGAAACATTCCTGGGCCTCAAAGACATCAGATGTAAGTGAGGACCCAATTGTACCCCATAGCTTGTGCCTGGGTAGTTGGGATGGTGGGGGTCAGCATGCAGTGAACTGCCCAGCCTTTTCCACTGGGGCAACTCCTCCCAGTCCCAGGAGAGCATCCGGCTCCTCTGCTGCCCTCAGCATCATGGAAGGGGCAGAGTGGCGGTGCCACATCTAATGCAGAGCCCCAGCCATGCAAAGCATTGATTGATTTCTCACGACTGTCTATAGATGGTGGATCAGGGTGTCCCCACAGGTGCTCAGTCTGGGCAGGACTTGGGAGAGCTGGAGACTCTCAGCCTGTGCCTTTCTCCTCCCAGGCAGCAGGTCCAGCTCCCAGGCAGGGCCATGAACCACAGGTGATTGGTTCCCTCCTCACACACCCAGTGTCCCCCAGCATCACGCTGAGGCATGCTGGGCTCCTGACATGAGGACACAGAGAAGATCATCAACCAGAATCTGGCTCTCTGCTTCCTCTCCCCATGACACCCCTTGTCCACACATTCCCCACAGGCATCGCACTGGCAGTGACAGCCGTCTCCCTCCTCCTCCTGGCTGCAGCCACCTACTGTGCCGTGAAGAAAGGTGAGTACTTTGGGGAAATTCAGGGTAAACAATGAGCTGAAACCCATAGGGGAGTTAAGATGAATCATACCACTTTATCATTGCCAATTCCTTACCGTGTTTCAAAGGAAGCTGAAGGCACCTTTCCTTTATCACCTGGTGGAAGCACAGATACTTAAATGGGGAAAACTAAATGCATCCCTGCGCCGGCAAACATTTGCTCCCAGCCCTCTGGGCATAAGAAGGGAGTCTCCAAGCTGACCTGAAAGCAGCAAACACAGCTCCTCAACACTTGGGCTGTGCACAGCTGCAGAGAGCTTAGGAGAAGCACATCTTTGATAGTGGACTCACGGTTTTATAGGCTGGGCTGGAAAAACCCATCATAGAGTGAGGTGTAGAGGTTCAGCTCATCATCTTCATCGTGCAGCCCAGAGCATGCAAAGCCAGAGCTGTGCAGTAACTCTGCATCCCCACCTCAACCTTTCCTTTCCTTGCAGGGGCTTGCAGAGAGAGATGCCAAAGGTGAGCAGCCATCCCTCCTGCCGGCGGGGTTGCATGGTGATGGAGAGGGAGGTATCCTTGCTGCCCTGATGTGGTCTTGGGGTGGTTCGTTCGCAGAGTCAGCATTGTCTGTGTTGGTGGGTGGCTTCTCCTGGGGTGGAGACAGGGAGGAGTGGGGCTTGCCCTGGCCTTGCTTCCAGCCATGGACCCGATGCAAGATATCATCATCCCTGGGAATGACCCAAATGGTGTCATCGCAGCCTGGACACACACCCCAAAACACTTTCCCCCCTCTTCCCCAGAGAGCAGCAATTTCCCAGCCATGAGGCTGAAGTGACCGATGAAAATGAAATACAGTGTACCACCTCCTCCCCCGGGTGAGCCATAGACGCCTCTTGGATCCTCCCTTGTTTTGTGCTTTTTTCCCATTCTCCATTTTTACTTCACCGTGATTTCTGCTTCCAAGCAGAGTGCAGCAGCTGAGGATGTGTATTAGTTGGAGGGCAGGGGTGGGGAAAATAATGCCTTGCTCTGTCTGACACCACAGGCTGCAGCAAAGGGGGTGTGCGGTGGGTGGGGGAAGGGGGAGATGGTCTGTGTGCCTCAGTCAGTTTTCAGGGTGACTTTGGTTTCACACACGGGTGCAGAGTGGCAGATACAGGTCTGCTGGTTGGACAAAGAGGGAAAATGTTGCGGGGTGGGGGAAATGCCGCCAAAGCCCAGCATCCCTGCTCCACATCCACAGGTGGAAGGGCATCGTGCTCTGCTGCCCAGAGCAGGGTGAAATGTGGGAGAAACAGGGCAGGGGATTCGGTCCTGACCCCGGGGGTTCTGCTGATCAAAGGCAGGGAGGGTCTCATCCAAAGCCACAAGGGGAAGCAAGGGCTAACCAGGTGCTTTTTGCCCCCCAACAGACTCCACCATCACCCACGTTGGACGCAACAGGGTGAGTGGTGGCACAGCTTTGGTGCCAAAGCAGGGAGTGGCGCCCCCAGGTGGGGATGTGCTGGTGGAGATCCCTGTCTGTGCCTTGGCCCGGGGAGTCCCATAGGGCTCTTCCCACCAAGAACCCAACAGATGCACTTGCAGAAGAAGACATGTATTTTTGTGTCCACCTGCCCACATCTTGCCTCACCTGATTCCCCTTTATGAGTGACACTTCTCAAACAACAAAATAATTTTTCCAACAAAAAAATATATTCTCTTATTATCTTCGAAAAAAAAAAAAACCTTCATCACAAAGAATTGCAGTTGCTGCTGTCAAAATTACTCTCACAACATGAAAAAATTATACAGGCCCATATGATTTAAAATTTTGGAATTTTTTTCAAGCGGAAAAAACACAAAGTTGTGAAAAGAAGTACCAAGAAGAAATAAGGGGCCACCTCGAATCACAGTCCTGCCCCAAATCTGCTCTCCTATTTCCTGGCTTGTGGCATACTGGGCTCACATCCAGCAGGTGAAATAACATGCTTTCATTTTCCTTCCAAAGCCTTGCATGCAGGAGATGGACATCACCACAATGTATGCCATGGTGAGCCACTCTCCCAGCCAGCCCAGATAGCGCTCCAGCATGGCGAGCCAGAGGGAGCTGTGCAAACCTTGGCCTTTTCTCTTGAGCAGAGAGCTCCTGTGTGGGGAAAATGGGGCTGCTGTGCCCAGCTGGGGCTTCCTTGGGCTTTGCTGTCCTGGGTAAGGGCTGTGTGTTGGCAGCCTTGCTGAAGGTCCCCCAGCTCCTCAGCTGGCCACGCTCTCCACCTTGCCCTTCCCAAACCCAATGCCACCCACCAAGCAGGGCGCCTTTTACAGGCATCCCTGCAGCCTGCCAGTGTGTTTGTCCCTGTCACCATGAACATGCCCTGTGCCAACCCCTTTGTTTCTCTTCAACAGATCTTGCTGGGGAATTGCCAGTGCTGGGCTTGGGAGGGCAACACCTGCCCACAAGCCCTCTCCATGCTCGCATGTCCGCACCCAACCCTTCCACCATGCCCAGCCCTTTCCACACACATCATAACTGTCTTCTGGATGACTTCCACCAAAAGTTTATCTATGACTTACACTATGATGATAATGGATGATATATAAATGCATACATGATATATTACATCTGTTGTGATTGTATACATGTGTGCCCCAAGTGATGATGTCTCCTTCCCATGATGTAAAGTGTAATGTATATACATTGACAATGTATGACATATAAATGCATACAGAATAGATTACACTGATTGTGAATGTATATGTGTGTACCGCAAGTGAAGACATCTCCTTCCCACTGTGTAAAGGGTTATATGTGTATACATATACTGTGTGATACAACTGTGCATGTGTTCTGATATCTCCCCACACTGATGCACATCTCTATATATGGGTACACAGATGCATATGCACTGAGTTGTTCACATGTCTTTGTTAATTGCTGTGTGCAATCATGATGTGGTTTTGCTCAAATGAACATTAAACTTCTATGAATTTCTACCCCCAGTTGTATTTTTGTCTGCCAAGAGTCCTTTGTTACCTTCACCAGACCCAAAATACTCATACAATTTTTTATTAAAATACCACACAATGTCATGGGGCCACCTGTGCTATGTCAGATCATAGTCTTACATCAAAATGATCATCCGTTGGGAGCTACTGGTTTGCTGAGGCTTTAGCTAGAAAAAACTTTGCAGGTTTCCACGCTGGCAGGGAGTTGATGTACCCATGTCAGCCCCATGCACCATCTTGCTGTCAGCACCCCTAAGACAGACAGACAGCTGCTGTCAGGGGGGCATTTAACCTGACTCCTCTCCTGGTATAAGGCAAAGAAGGGAAGATCCTTTCTCTTTGGGCTGCACCTTCATGCTTTTATTTACATCTCACAGATCTCCCATGCTGTCCGCATTTGTCTGAGCCTCTCTCAGAGAGCTTTGTCTGACACCTCCCCTGCCTGCACAACATGATCTCCACAGACCTGGCAGCAGGATGGTTTAGGTGGGGGGCCTTAGGTCTTCTGAGGTCTCTCCAAGCAAACATTGCCTCCAGAAGTGCTAAAGCCCAGAATTCTCCTGGGGAACAGGAGAATTGCAACCCATGAAAGAGCCAAGCTGAGCCCCTACAGGAACATATAGCAAAAACCAAGAGGTCTGCACAGAAGAGAGAGCCAGCAAAGATCCACATGAATGCCATGTCTTTTACTGGGTAACTCAAAAGCTGGCTGCATCACCTCTCTTTCTTTCATAAGTTGGCATACAGTGAAGCTTCGGAGCAGTTTGGTCGTGAAACCTTCAAAACAGAAAAGACAGCAGTCTCACCTTCCTGGTGCCCATCACGGCCACAAACCCTTGGGCTGGGATGGCACCATGGAAGAAGGATAATGACAGGCACAGCAGAGCCATGGGAACATCCCAGCCTCAAGGGAGTGGGGCTTAGTTTGCCCCCAAAACGGGCCATCATGGAGGCCAGAAGAGTTTGCACACCTGGAAAGCCTCTGCCAGAGCTGAACTCACCTTAACTCTGCCCAGTTTATCAATGTTGGCATCTGCAGGGAGAACCTGAGTTAGTCTTGCACCATCAGCAGGACACAGGAGACAACAACAAATGCCAATATTGTAAAGGAGAAGGCCCAGGTTTAAATCACAGCTATCAGGATGTGATTGGGACTATTTAGTGAGAATAGCATTGATTGAGATTTAACTTATTGCGTATATAAAGAATGTTTTTGAGACTGCTGAAGACTGGAGCAGCTGTGCATTGCAAGTGGGGCAGGAAGCCAAGGGAGAAGGACATTGTGGCTGGTGCCGGGAGGGGGAGCTTTCTGGGGGAACTGGCACTTACAGTAACTCAGGTCGTCAGCAGAAGAGTCCTCAGCACTACCAGCATCAGTGAGCAGTGGTGAGAGAGCGAGGAGAAAAGGTGTTGAGGGTCTGTGGCCCCACTGCCATCCTGCAGCAATGCAGCCTTTTGGGTCATTCCCAGGGATGAGGTGTCTTGCATGGGGTCAATGGCTGCAGTCAAACCCAGGGCAAACCCTGCTCCTCTCTACCCCCACCTGAGGGGGAAGCTACCCACAGACACAGACCATGCTTCCCCAGGCCAAGGACCACCCATGGGCACCCACCATGCCCCCCCCGTCCACCACTCCCAGCCCCACAGCCAGGAAGGATTGCTGCTCACCTTTGGCATCTCTCTCTGCAGGCCCCTGCAAGGAAAAGAAAGGGAGAGGTGGGGAATGCTCAACAAGGACTCACCAAGGGGAAATCCCGCTTGACCAATGTGATAGCCTGCTAGGATGGCATGCCTGGCTGGGTGGCTGAGGGCAGAGCAGTAGACGGTGTCCACCTCGATGTCAGCAAGACTTTTGACACTGTCTCCCATACCATTCTCGTAGGTAAGCTTTGGAAGTGTGGGTTAGATGAGTGGGCAGTGAGGTGACTGGAGAACTGGCTGAATGGCAGAGCTCAGAGGGTTGTCATCAGCAGCACAGAGTCCAGTGTGAGGCCTGTAACTAGTGCTGTTCCCCAGGGGTCAGTACTGCGTCCAGCCTTATTAAACATATTCATTAATGTCCCGGACGAGGGCACAGAGTGCAGCCACAGCAAGTTTGCTGGAGACTGAAAGCTGGGAAGAGTGGCTGACACAGCAGAAGGCTGTGCCACCATTCAGAGAGACCTGGACAGTCTGGAGAGTTGGGTGGACAGAGACTGAATGAAGTTCAACAAGGGCAAGTGTAGGGTCCTGCACCAGGGGAGGAGTAACCCCATGTACCAGTAAGGGTTAGAGGTTAACATGTTGGAAAGCAGCTTTGCAAAAGGGGGACCTGGGAGTTGTGGTGGACAAATGTTGACCATGAGGAGACAATGTGTCCTTGTTGCCAGGAACCCCAATGGTCTCCTGGGGTGCCTCAAGAAGAGCCTGGCCAGCAGGTCGAGGGAGGTCATCCTTTCCCTCTACTCCGGCATGGGGAGTCCATGTTCGGAGCACTTATGGGCTACCCAGTTCAAGACAGACATGGAACTACAGTAAAGAGTCCAGCAGAGGGCTACAAAGATGAGTAGGGGACTGGAGGACCTGTCTTATAAAGAAAACCTGAAAGACGTGGGTCTGTTTACCCTTGCGAAGGGAAGGCAGAGAGAGGATCCCCAGCTTTGCTGCCCGACGTGAAAAAGGAAAGGCGTGAGGGTCTCAGCTTCCCGTGAAACAAGAGTAAGGATCTGGCCATCTGTGGAATGACTACTAAAATGATCAAAAATACAGCATTGTTTGGACATTAAGGAAAAGTACAAAATCAAAGGGCTTCTAGGGTAGAATACANAAGCCCTGTGATAATACAGCAGATATGGGAACGAGATGGTCCTATGGAACTGATAAGCCGCATACTTACTACCCTGAGACAACAGTTTGTCAAATTTTGACAAAATGCTGTCCTTTGTGCAAACTTTGCTCATTATAATGTCATTATAATACCTAAACACACCTCCATCCCAAAGGCTACCCGCCTCCAAGGTGTGACCACTCCTCCTTGAGCCTGTGCCCTGAATTTTTCGTAAACTATACCTTTAAATGTGAAGCGAGAAAGTTTTACACCAATCACAATGAAAGTATTTATGACTAGAGTCACTCAAACTCCACCTTGAAAGTTAAAAATAGTATAAAAATAGCCCAGGAGTGGGGGAATATCAGGGAAGTCACCATCATGAACAAGTCAAGGAGGACTCCATCAAAGGCTGCCTTTGACTTCCGGGACCAGGCGACGGGCTGAGCCTTTCTTCCCCCCATATGGATGCCTTTGGGTAAGACTTAGACTATACCAAGCGCTTCCTCAGAAAATTACAGATCTCTCTACAGAGTCTCTTTCCTACACTTATAGCCAGGCTGTATGGTTTCTAACTTTGTCGCGCGTTTTGTATAATTAACAATACTTTTATTTGCACGTGCTTTGCAGGCAGTGTATTTATCACCGGCAATCCATAAAGAACCTGTATCTCTGTTGCTCAATTAAACTGCATTGCGAAAGTAGCTAGTCGTTTGGGTTTCTCACTGAACGCGACCAAAGAGTGGCCATGCTAGTTCATGAGCACGACTAGGCTGAAGGTGCAGTCCACTATCAGTGTATCCGGAAACATAACAGTTTGACATATCAAACACGACCGGACTGATAGTGGTGATTTAGACGTCACTCAGAATTTAAACCTAGCCGCACCTAGCCTCCCACGTCAGTGGGGAGTGTTAGAACACAAGGTGGTTCATCTTCTACCAAACTATTTTGCATCTTAACGCAACACCATCCTAAACTGCCATCGCTCACACAGCAGCAACCTCACATCAGGGTGCAATTTTGGCCTCATGGATTACCCTCAGTTTCCCCAGTTGCTCACCTTTCTTCACAGCACAGTAGGTGGCTGCAGCCAGGAGGAGGAGGGAGACAGCTGCCACTGCCAGCGCGATGGCTGTGGGGAAGGTGTGGACGAGGCGTGGTTGGGGAGCTGGGAGAGACAGAAGGTGTTGGGGAAGAGGTGCTGTCATGGGGAGAGGAAGCAGAGAGCAGGAGATGCCCTTAGAGCCAGGATCTTGGTTGGTGATGCTGCCCGTGTCCTGGTGCCAGCAGCCCAGCATGCCTCGGCGTGATGCTGGGGGACAGTGGGTGTGCAGGGAGGGAATCACTCACACGTGGTCGATGGCCGTACCTGGGAGCTGGACCCGCTGCCTGGGAGGAGAAAGGCACAGTGTCTGCAGCTCTCCCAGCTCCTGCCCAGACCACCTGTGGGGACCCCCTGATCCACCATCTATCAACCATCATGACAAATCAATCAATGCCTTACATGGTTGTGGCTCTGGATTAGATGTGGCACCACCCCTCTGCCCTTTCTGTGATGCTGGTGGAAGGAGAGGAGCAGGATGCCCTCCTTTTGCTGGGAGGAGTTGCCCCAAAGGGAAACCTGGGCTTAACTGCACCCTGACCACGACCAACCCCACTGCCCAGGGACACGCAATGGGGCACAATGGGGTCCCTACCCTAAACTGGAGTCTCTTAGTCCCTGCAGTAGTTCCTGCCTCTGCCCACTCCCACGTCCCACCTGTGACAGCCAGGTGCTGGGGAGCACTGAGGGTAGATCTCCTCATCCAGTTCCTCTCGTTCCTGTGCTGGTACCCACATGCATACATCCCTGCACTCTTCAGGGTGATGTTCAGCAGCACAAAGTAGCTGAGCTGCCCCCGTTGGGCTTTCAGGCTGTACTCCTCCACCCCATCCTTGCAGAAGACGATTTGGGTTGCAGGTGACCCAATTAGGAGGGAGCACCCAGCCAGAACTGTGTCACCAGGCTGAGCAGAAGGTAAGTCGAGGCTCAGATGAGGAGCCGGGAGGTGACCTGGAAGGAAGGTGGTGAGGCAGGATGCTACAGGCAAACATTTGTATGGTGGGGCTGCAAAATGCTCTAGATCAGGGAGGGCAGAATGTCTCCTCCAAGGGCTTGTACCCAGGGAACAAACCTCCTCTCTTTTCTCAGCCCCACTCCCTGCACCACTGCCTTTTCTGGACCCATCCCTGTGCTCACCATCACCTGGGGAGCCGCAGATGTCCTGGGCGGTCACATTGGTACCTGCAGCGTGGGGAAGAGAGGGTGTTGGTTAGATGGACAGTGACCCGTCTCTCCTGCCTGTCCCAGCCCAGGTCCCAACTGCTAAGTCCTTGCTGGGCAGCACCTTGCCACCCATGCATCTCCATTCACCATCTCCTTCATCTTCTCTCTTGACATCACCCCAAACACATTTTGCGTGGTTTTGCTCTTACAGCTGGATCATAGAATCACAGAATCTTTGAATGGTTTAGGTTGCAAGCGACCTGGAAGATCATCGAGTTCCAACCTCCCTGCAATAGCCAGGGAAACCTCCCATTAGACCAGATTGCTCAAAGCCCCAGCCAGCCTGACCTTGAACACCACCAGTGACTGAGCTTAGACAACCTCTGTGAGCAACCATTTCCAGTGTCTCACAACGCTAATAGTGAAAAATTTCTTCCTAATATCTGTTCAAAATCTCCCCTCTTCCAGTTTCAAGCCATTCCCCCTCCTCCTGTCACTACATGCCCTTGTAAAAAGTCCTTCCCCAGCTCTCCTGTAGACCCCCTCAGCCGTTCCTCGCAGGAGAGGAGTTCCAGCCTTCTGATCATCTTCGTGGCCCTCCTCTGGACCCGCTCCAACAGGTCCACGTCTTTCCTATGTTGGGGAGCTGGATGTAGTACTCCAGGTGGGGTCTCACCAGAGCAGAGTAGAGGGGCAGAATCCCTTCCCTTGACCTGCTGGCCACACTTCTGTTTAGGCAGCCCAGGATTTGGTTGACCTTCTGGGCTGCGATTGCGCATTGCCAGCTGATGTTGAGCTTCTTGTCAATCAGTACCGCTAGGTGCTTCTCCTCAGGGCTGCTCTCCAGCCATTCTCTACCCAGCCTGGAGTTGTGCTTGGGATTGCCCCAACCCACATGTAGGACCTTGTACTTGGCCTTATTGAACGTCATGAGGTTGGCTTGGGCTGACCTCTCCAGCCTGTCCTGGTCCCTCTGGATGGCAGCCCTCCCCTCCAGCATGTCTACCTCACCACACAGCTTGCTATCATTGACAACCTTGCTGAGGGTGCACTCGATCCCACTCTCCATGTCATCAACACACCCCTGCCTCCTTAAGGCACTCCAGCGTCTGCCCAGTCTCACTCTGTGATCCAGACACCCTGAGAGGCATTTGAAAATTATGCCCTTTGCTCAGAGCTGCACCACAGCTGGAAGAAGCAATCGTCTTCCTCCCCCCACCCAAGCAACTCTGCCCCTCAGTGCTGCACGGCTGCTGCGCACACCCTTTGCTCACCCTCCCCTCTGCACACAACGTGCCCTGTCCTGCCCCGCTCAGCAGCCCTCCCACCCTCAGCCCCAAGGCAAACAAATGCCCCAACTTACCCAGCAGCAGCAGCAGCAGCAGCAGGAAGGCAGGCCCAGAAGGAGGCAGCCTGACACATGCCCTCTGCCCCAGCATTTTGGGGGGCGCTGCGGCAACAGCCTCTCCTGGAAACATCTGCTTTGCTCTCAGCTGGGGACAGCGGTTCCCGAGCTGCCTGGCCCGTGCACGCTGCACCTGCAAAGCCCCCACTTACATTTCCGGATGGTCAGACAGCGCACCACGAGCTGTGTTTGCCTGTGCCTTGGAAACAGCATTGTCCCTGCCAAGCCCTCCTGCCCCTTGTCCCCCACCCTGCTTTGCATCCTCGGGGTCACAGCTACCCCAGCTGCTCATGGCCTGGGCTGTGCCCATAGATGGATGTCTCCAGCTTCCCACGGGGACAGCAAACAGCATCTCACTCTCCCTAATCTTGGTCTATGATACTTGAGCCTCCATGGAATATCGCTTGAGCTGCAACTGCACATTGGGGACTGCTGATGTGTAGACTTCATCTTCATTTGCATGGAGGCAGACACGCTCACTCCTTTGTCCTGGGTGAGATTTTCAGCGCAATCCCCGTGCCCCACAGATGGCAGGGTGTGGGGTACAGAGGGGCAGGAATGACCATCCCTTGGACCTGGGTTTTGATAGACATATACAGTCATCTTCAGAAAAGCACTTCTCCAGGACACATCTGCCCAGGCGATGCCAGCAGGGAAGGAAGCCCTCAGATGGGGGATGGCAGCTACCTCCCAGGACATGTGGTCCCACTACCAGGAGTAAAGCAGCTCCTCCAGCTCTGTTCAGAGGAGTCACTCAAAGACAGAGGAGACATCAACTGTCACATTCTGAACAAATTCTATATATCTCACCTCCCACAGACCCTCTGCCAAACAAAGTATCTCTGCACAGTGCACAGAAATTGACTGCTGCCCAAGGAACATCTTTTGGTTCTTTTGGCTCTTTTGGCATGACCCCAATTTCTGGGAAACTCTGGAGAAGCAGGACCTGGAGAGCACGGCTGACTGAGGCTGCAGCCATCCAAGTCTCCTTCTGTGTCCTCCTGGGCTGCAGGCATTGACCTGGCAATGGAGATGCTGCTTTCTGTGTGCAGGAGGGACATCTGCAGGGATTAAACACACCTGGGATGGTGTGAGGTTCCACTGGCTTTCATGTGAGGAGAGAGCAGGGGCTGAACAAAGGATAGCAGAGCAATGGCAGCACATCCCCCAACTGGCCTGACCCCAGCTGGCAGCCCAGTGGTGGCATGGCTCAGGTCCGCTTATGGTGGAGAGGTGTGGGGACAGGATGGAGGTCAGGGCAGTGCGGGCATAAGAGGGCACTGGGGACAGGGACATCTCCAGGCTGGCTGTCCCCACTGCCTCAGTGGCTCCATCTCTCCAGGGTGAGGGTGATGATGGGGGTGGGTGCCAGGAGGACCAGGTTTCTTCTCCACCAGCTGAGATGCCCCAGGGGTGGGACAGGTGAGACATGCAGCCACCTTCACCTGCATCTCATCCACGCAGACTGTCCACAGTGGCTTGGTGCTTGAGATGGGGTAATTGGGTGCTGTCACTCCAACGCCTCCTGGGCTGTGCAGAAAATTCCTTCCTAAGCAGGGTGGATAGATGCAGCCTGTCTTCTTCATCATCAAGTGCAGAACACAGCCAGCTGGGGTCAGAGCTGTGCAAAGAGCTCGTCCAGTCTCCAGCCCTTTAGCCCTCTGACCTCCCCAATTTATTTTTCTGTTTTCTGGCTTGGAGATTTGCAGCTGCTGCTGTTGCTTTTTGCAGTTCTGCTTCAAACCCAGCTCAAGCCCAGCTCAAGCATGGAGGGGAGACAGGTCTTTGTGAAGGAGCAGTTGGGCTGATGTTGGGGAGCAGGAGGGAAATATCCTTTCTAAATATGAGTGCTACTGCTGCACTCACAGAAGAGTGGTCTGGCCAAGTGGTGGTGTGGTCAATGTCTGAGCATGCAGAGCAAGCAGGAGGCAAATACCTTCCTGCTGAGAGAGCCACTGTGGTAAGGGAGGGCTTTTTTTAGAGCAAGGTGACCCGAGACCAAGTGGAGTAGTGTCTGGGCTGAGCTGAGATGGTGCTGAGCTCAGCTGAGACTGTCATCCACAGTGGGATCCACTGTCCTTTAAGGAGCAGTCCCAAGGACAGAAGTGCACAGCCCTGTCAAACCTTAATGTGGATATAGAGAATGTGTGCATAAACCCTTTGTGCATCTACCCATTTTCATGGTAGGTAACCAGATTGAAAAGATCACTGGCTCTGTGTGCCCTGTTTACAGACCCAAATCCCATATTCTCATCCCCTGCGTTGCAACAGAAGGAGGGCGATTGACGGCTGCTTCGTTTCTGTTTTATTTTTACTGAATTACTGCTCATGTGCAGCAACAAGAGGCAGAGTTGCTTAGATGAGGAGAGGAAGATGATTGCTTCCTCCAGCTACGGCGCTGCTCTAGGAAAAGGGCATATTTTTCCAACTGTGTTGAGGGTGCCTGAGTCACAGTGTGAGAGTGGGCAGATGCTGGAGTGCTTTACAGAGCCATGGCCATCCACCTGGAACAACAAACCCGCCCTAAGCCGGCTTGGTGTTATGTCATACCAGGAGACCAAGGAGATGCAGGATGGGGACGCATGGGTGGGAATGGGCTCACATCAGTGGGGAGCTGTGCAGGTGCACGTGGGAGAACCTTGTCGTTGCCCCTCTGGCAAAATCCTTCTCTGGCGCACACTGCAGGTGCCAGTGTGACTGCCCAGGGCATCTGCAGCTCCCCAGGTGATGGTGAGCACAGGGATGGTCTGGACAAGGGAGGTGTGTGTGGGTGGAGATCGATGGGAGAGGGGGTTTGTTCCCCATATGTGAACCCGTGTGGACAGGAGACCCTTGCCCTCCCAGATTCAGGGTATTTGGCATATCTGTCGTCTCTAACACTGGCCTGGGACCTCCCTGTGCCACCTCTCTGGGTGACCTCCCAACTCCCGCCCTCTTCCTGAACACCTTCAGCGCTCAAGAGGGGGAGCAGGTTTTCTTTCGTTGCTCCATTGAACGCCAGTCTCCTGCAACATGAATCGTCTTCTGCAAGGATGGGGTGGAGAAGTACAGACTGAAAGCCCAAAGGGGGCAGCTCAGCTACTTTGTGCTGCTGAACATCACCCTGGGTAGCGTGGGGATGTACACGTGTGGGTACCAGCACAGGAACGAGAACAACTGCGTGAGGAGCTCTTCCCTCAGCAAACCACAGAACCTGTCTGTCCGGGTGAGATCTTGAATTATAGAATGGCTTAAGTTGGAAATGACCTCGTTCAAACCCCTCTGCTAAGGGCAGAGACACCTCCTTCTAGATGGAGTTTCTGAAAGCCCTATTCAGACTGGCTTTGAACACCTCGAGGGATGGGGCATACACAAATACTGTGGGAAACCTGGGCCAGTGTTTCACCTCCCCCATAGTGAAACATTTCTTCTTCATACCTTATCTAAATCTCCCCTTGTCCAGTTTGAAGCCATTACCCCTCTTCTGATCACTACGTGCATTTGCAAAATGTCCCTCTCATGCTTTTTTTTGGCCCACTTCAAATATTGGAAGGCTGCTGTAAGGTCTCCCTGGAGCCTTCTCTTCTCCAGGCAGAACAACCCCAAGTCTCTCAGCCTGTCTTCACAGGAGAGGTGCTGCAGCCCTGTGATCATCTTGACCCCCAATGACCCTACTTGAGGCTGGGAACCCCCTTGTGCCCCATGGCATTTCCCTGCAAACATGGGATGTTCAGCCCAGCCTTTGTCACCTGGGCAACTCCTCCCAGTCCTGGGAGAGCATCCTGCACCTCTCCTTCCACCAGTATCACAGAAAGGGCAGAGGGCTGGTGCCACATCTAATCCAGAGCCACAGCCGTGCAAGGCATTGATTGATTTGTCACAATGGTCAATAGATGTTGGATCAGGGAGTCCCCACAGGTACTCAGTCTGGGCAGGACCTGGGAGAGCTGGAGACTCTCAGCCTGTGCCTTTCTCCTTCCAGGCAGTGGGTCCAGCTCCCAGATACGGCCATCGACCACGTGTGAGTGATTCCCTCCCTGCACACCCACTGTCCCCCAGCATCACACCGAGGCATGCTAGGCTGCTGGCACCAGGATATGGGCAGGATCGTCAGACGGGATGTGGCCTGGCTCTAAGCCAGAGGCTCTCTGCTTCCTCTCCCCATGACATTCCCTCTTCCCCAACACCTCCTGTCTCTCCCAGCTCCCCATCCACGCCTCCTCCACACCTTCCCCACAGCCATCGCGCTGGCAGTGGCTTCTGTCTCCCTCGTCCTCCTGGCTGCAGCCATTTACTAAGCAGTGAAGAATGGTGAGTGATTGGGGAAACTGGGGGTAAACCATGAGGCCAAAATTGCATCTTGATGTGAGGCTGCTGCTGTGTGAGCGATGCCAGTTTAAGATGGCAAGCTCCTTACCCCCATTTCATGGGAAGCTGGACCTCTCAGGTCTTTCCTTTCTGACCTGGGGGGAGCAAAGTTTCAGAGATGGGGAAGAGCTTTCCTGCATTGTGAGTGTGCTTGGATACCAAAGTGGGGAGGGAGACAGCAGGTACATCTCTGCCCCAGGCACACATTTGCTCCCAGACCTCTAATGACAAGAAGGGGTTCCCTGATTTGACCTGAGCAGAGCAAGCACGGCCCATTAGAGTTGGACTGCCCGTGGCTGCTGAGAGCTTGGGAGAAGCCAGTCTGGGAAGGGAGTGATGGTTGTATAGCCTGGGCTGGAACAGTCCCTCCCTGAGAGAGGTGTGGAGGTTCAGCCCATCATCTTCATCGTGCAGCCCAGAGCATGGAAAGCCAGGGCTGTGCAGTAACTGCCTCACAGAATCACAGAATCACACAATGGTCGGGTGTGGCAGGGACCTTCAGAGATTATCTTAGTCCAACCCCCCTGTCAAAGTATGTTCCCCTAGAGCAAGTTGCATGGGAATGCATGCAGGGTAGTTTTGAATATGTCCAGAGAAGGAGATTCCACCACCTCTCTGGGAAGTCTGTTCCAGTGGTCTGACACCCCCATAGTCAAAAAGTTTTTCTCCACGTTGAGATGGAATGGCCATGTTCGAACTCGTGCCTATTGCTCCTGGGCCTGTCCTCTTGACACCCACACTTTAGATATTGATAAGTATTGATGAGATCCCTTCTCAGTCTTCTCTTCTCAAGGCTAATCAGACCCAGGTCTCTCCATTTTTCATCATAAAAAGGTTCTCCAGTCCCCTGATCATCTTTGTAGCCCTCCACTGGACTCTCCCCACCAGTTCCCTGTCTTTCTTGAACTGGGGAGCCCAGAAATGGACACAGTGCTCCAGATGTGGCCTCCCCAGGGCAGAGTAGAGGGGGAGGATGACCTCCCTCGCCCTGCTGGCCACTCTCTTGTTTATGCTCCCCAAGAGACCATTGGGATTCTTGGCAACAGGAGCACATACTCAGGGAGGTGGTGGATTAGCCATCACTGGAGGTTTTTTTAAAAAAAAGGTAGACGTGGTACTTGGGGATATGGTTTAGAAGTGGTTTTGTCAGGTTAGGTTAATAGTTGGACTCAATGATCTTAAAGGTCCCTTCAAACTTTAATGTTTCTATGATTCTATGATTCTATGCTCCCTCATGGTCAAATTCTTTTATACCAGCACTCCCAGGTCCCTCTCTTGCAAAGCTGCTTTCCAGCAGGTCAGCCCCTAACCCCTACTGGTATATGAGCTTATTCCTCCCTTGGTGTAGGACCCTACACTTACCCTTGTTGAACTTCATGCCGTCCCTCTCTACACAACTCTCCAGCCTATCCAGGTCTCACTGAATGGTGGCACAGCCTTCTGCTGTGTCAGCCACTCCTCACAGCTATGAGTCACCAGCAAACTTGCTGCGGGTACACTCTGTGCCCTCGTCCGGGTCATTGATGGCTATCTTGAACAACACTGGACACAGCACTGACCCCTGGGGAACACCGCTTGTTACAGGCCTCACACTGGGCTCTGTGCCACTGATGACAATGCTCTGAGCTCTGCCATTCAGCCAGTTCTCCAGTCACCTCACTGCCCACTCATCTAACCCACACTTCCAAAGCTTACCTACGAGGATGGTATGGGAGACAGTGTCAAAAGCCTTGCTGATGTTGACGTGGACACTGTCTACTGCTCTGCCCTCAGCCACCCAGCCAGGCATACTATCCTAGCAGGCTATCACATTGGTCAAGCGGGATTTTTCCTTGGTGAGTCCTTGTTGAGCATTCCCCACCTCTCCCTTTCTTTTCCTTGCAGGGGCCTGCAGAGAGAGATGCCGAAGGTGAGCAGCAGTCCCTGCGGGCTGTGGGGCTGGGAATGATGGAGAGGGGGACACTGGGTGCCCACAGCCTGTCCTTGGCCAAGGGAAGCCTGGTCTGTGTCTGCTGGTAGCTCCCCCCTCGGGTGGAGGCAGGGAGGAGCAGGGTTTGACCTGGGTTTGACTCCAGGAATGGACCTGATGCAAGAAAGAATCATCCCTGGGAATGACCCAAAAGGCCCCATTGCTGCACAATAGAAGTGGGGCCACAGAACCTTAACACCTTTTTGCCCCGTTATCACCACACGACTCAGTGATGCTGGTAGTGCTGAGGACTCTTCTGCTGATGACGGTAATTACTGTAAGTGCCAGTTCCCCCAGAACCCTCCCCCTCCTGGCACCGGCCACAGTGTCCTTCTGCTTTGACTTCCTGCCCCACTTGCAATGCACAGCTACTCCAATCTTCCATATTCTTAAAATCATTCTTTATAAACCCAAGAATTTAAATCTCAATCAATTCTATTCTCACTAAATAGTCCCAGTCGGATCCTGATATCTATGATTGAACACGGGGGCTTCTCCCTTACAATCTGGGGGTTTGTTGTTTGTTTGTTGTTGTTGTCTCCAACGTCCTGCTGATGGTGTGACACTAACTCAGGTTCTCCCTGCAGATGTCAACACTGATGAACTGGGCAGAGTTAAGGTGAGTTCAGCTCTGGCAGAGGCTTTCCGGCTGTGCAAGCTCTTCTGGGCTCCATGATGGCCTGTTTTGGGGGGCAACCTAAGCCAAACCCCCTTGAGGCCCTCTTAATCACCCTTAGCCCCACAGCCAGGAGGGATTGCTGCTCACCTTTGACATCTCTCTCTGCAGGCCCCTGCAAGGAAAAGAAAGCTTGAGACGGGGAGGCAGAGTTACTGCGCAGCCCTGGCTTTCCATGCTCTGGGCTGCACAATGAAGATGATGGGCTGAAGCTCCAAACCTTCCTCAGGGAGGGACTTTCCCAGCCCAAGATATGCAACCATGAGTCCCTTTTCCCAGTCTGGCTTCTCCCAAGCTCTCAGCAGCTGTGCACAACGCAGGTGTTAAGGAGCCATGTTTGCTCCTTTCAGGCCAGCTTGGAGACTCCCTTCTTGTACCCAGAAGGCTGGGAGGAAACATTTGCAGAGGGCAGGGATGCATTTAGTCTTCCTCATCTCGGCACCTTTGCTCCACCCAAGTGATAAAGGAAAGGTGTCTTCAGCTTCCCATGAAACAGGGTAAGGGACTGGCAATGCTAAAGTGGTATGGTTTGTGATATGGAACTCCCCTATGTGTTTCACCTAATTGTTTGCCTTGAATTTCCCCAGTCGCTCACCTTTCTTCATGGCACAGTAGGTGGCTGTAGCCAGGAGAAGGATGGAGACGGCCGCCACTGCCAGCCCGATGCCTGTGAGGAAGGTGTGCACGAGGCATGGACGGGGAGCCTGGAGAGACAGAGGGTGTTGGGGAAGAGGGGGTGTCATGCTGAGAGGAAGCAGAGAGCCAGATTCTGGTTGATGATCTTCTCTGTGTCCTCATGTCAGGAGCCCAGCATGCCTCAGCATGATGCTGGGGGACACTGGGTGTGTGGGGAGGGAATCAATCACCTGTGGTTGATGACCCTGCCTGGGAGCTGGACCTGCTGCCTGGGAGGAGAGAGGCACAGGCTGAGAGTCTCCAGCTCTCCCAAGTCCTGCCCAGACTGAGCACCTGTGGGGACACCCTGATCCACCATCTATCAAATGTCATGTCAATCAATGCCTTACACAGCTGTGGCTCTGCATTAGATGTGGCACAACCCGTCTGCCCTTTCCATGATGCTGGGGGCAGGAGAGGAGCAGGATAATCTCCAGGACTGGGAGAAGTTTTCCCCAGTGACAAATGCTGGGCAGTTCATTGCAAACTGACCCACATGATCCCCAGTACCCAGGGCTATGTACGCTATGGCGTACAACATTGTGCTTATTTACATCTGATGTCTGCGGGGCCCAGTTCCACGTCTTACCACTGAGAGTCAGGAATTGGGGAGTGCTGAGGGCAGAGTTTCTCACTTGGTTGAGCTTAGTCTTCTGCTGGTATCCACACCTGTATGTTCCCACGCTCCCCATTTGCATGTCCAAGAGCACAGAGTATGTCAGCTGTCCCCATTCGGCTTTCAGGCTGAACTCCTCCACCCCATCCTTGCAGAAGATGATTCATATAGCAGGAGAGTGCCCGTCAATTGAGCAGCGAAGAAAAATCTTTTCCCCCTCCTTAGCATTGGAGCTGTTCAGGAAGAGTTGAGGCGGTGGGAGGTCACCTGGAGAGATCGGAAAAGGTTACCCCAGGGCAGAGTTGGTGTTGTGGGAGATACAAAATGCAGGGAAAGAGTCTCCCCTCCGGGGGTTCACACAATGGGAATCAACCCCCTCTCCCTTCCCATCTCCACTCCTTCACCACTCTTTTTCTGGAGCCATCCCTGTGCTCACCGTCACCTGGGTAGCTGCAGAAGTCCTGGGTACTCACACTGGCACCTGTACCATGCAGAAAAGAGGCTGTTGGTTACAGGGGCTATAACCTGACTCACCCACATGCCCCTGCCCATGTCCCCACTGTTGAGTCCTTGCTGGGTGAGCACTTTCCCACCCATGTGTCTCCAGCCTGCACCCCCTCAGTCTCCTCGCTTGACAAAAACTGAAGTCCATTTTGGATGGCTTTGTTGTTTCTGGAGGGTTTTCCTGGCTCCAAAAAGCACTCCAGCATGTACAAAGTCTCATGCTATGACCCAAACCCCCTTGAGGTATTGGAACAATACACCCCTTGCTCAGAGCTGCACTAGAGCCACAGGAAGCATTTGTCTTCCTCCCCCNGCAGCGCGCCTGGGGCTCCTCCTGATGCATTTCTGTGGCTAGCAGTGCCTTTGCCACAGCGAGAGGCTGTGACGAGTGGGGGCCCTGCCTCAGCCCCCACTGCGGACACTGCGCCTACAGAGCCCCTGCTTGCATTTCTGGACACTCAGACAGTGCATCACAAGCCATGTTTGCCTCTGCCTGAGGGGCAGCATCCTCCCTGCCAAGGCCTCCTGCCCCTTGTCCCCGACCCTGCTTTGCATCCTTGGGGTCACAGCTACCCCGGCTGCTCATGGCCTGGGCTGTCCAAACAGCATCAGCCCCTCTCAAACAACATTGTGTCTCAGGCCAGGGATAAGAGCCGTTGGTGACTGAAGCTTAAGACTCCATGGCAGGACGCTTGATCGTGGGGTGCATGTTGGGGACTGCTGATGTTGACCCAAATCTCATATGCCTGGAGGCAGACACGCTCGTTTTTTTGTGCTGGGTGAGATTTTCAGCCCAGTCCCCCTGCCCTACTGATGGGTGGGTGTTGGGTACAGAGGGGCAGGATCGGCCACCCCTTGGACATGATTTTTGATTGATGGCCTGTGCCATTCTCAGATCAGCACTTTGCCAGGACACAGCTGCCAGGGTGATGCCAGCAGGGAGGGAAACCCTCAGAGCACCAGGCGCAGGAGACAGCAGCTCCCTCTCAGGTCATGCGGTCCCATCAGCCAGGAGTAAAGCAGCTCCCCCAGCTCTGTTCAGAGGAGTCACTCAAAGACAGAGGAGATACATCAACTGTCCACTTCTGAAATAAATCCTTTATATCTCACCTGCCACATATCTTCTGCACAACAATGTCCCTCTGCCCGCAGCATCATAACCAGCTGACTGCTGCCCAAGAAACATCTTTTGTTTCCTGGCATGACCCTAATTTCTGGGAAACTCTGGAGAAGCAGGACCTGGAGAGTATGGCTGTCTGAGGCTCCATCTCTCCAGGGTGAGGGAGATGATGGGGGTGGGTGCCAGGAGGAGCAGGTTGCTCCCCCACCAGCAGAGATACCCCAGGGATGGGACAGGTGAGACCTGCAGCCACCTTCACCTGCATCTCATCCACGCAGACTGTCCACAGTGGCTTGGTGCTTGAGATGGGGTAATTTGGGTGCTGTCACTCCAAAGCCTCCTGGGCTGTGCAGAAAATGCCTTCCTAAGCAGGGAGGAAAGATGCACCCTGTCTTCTTCATCACCCAGTGCAGAACACAGCCAGCTGGGGTCAGAGCCACGCAAAGAGCACATCCAGTCTCCAGCCCTCCAGCCCTCTGCCCTCCAACAACTTTTTCTGACCCCTGGCTTGGAGATTTGCAGCTGCTGCTGCTGTTTGCAGTTCTGCTTCAAGCCCAGCTCAAGACCAGCTCAAGCATGGTGGGGACACAGCTCTTTGTGAAGGAGCAGTTGGCTTGGTGTTGGGGAGCAGGAGGGAAATTTCATTTCTAAATATAAGAGCTACTGCTGCACACACAGAAGAGTGGTCTGGCCAAATGGTGGTGTGGTCGACATCTCAGCATGCAGAGCGAGCACGAGATGAATACCTTGCTGCTGAGAAAGGTGCTGTGGGAAAGCAAAGGCTTTTTTTAGACCAATATCACTCAACGCTCAGCAGCTGCAGTGGGGAGCAGTGGCTGCACTGAGCTGACACAGGGCTGAGCTCGACTGAGCCTATTGTACGTGGAGGTTCTACTATTCTCTAAGGGACAGTCCCAAAAGGCCGGGTTCCTGACCACCTGTTGAAAAGCCATGAGCTTTCTGTGCACTCACATTTCTGCCATCCTGCCCTTCTGGATCCATCTCAAATGGAAGAGGCCTCCCAAATTTCCGTCTGTCTTCTCCTATGCAGGCACACATGACCATGTGCAAAGCACAGTTAAAAGCCTGGTACATCACATTTCATTGTGGCTTATCAGATGCTGCTGTTGATCTCCATGAGCCAAGAAACTCAGTCCTGGTGACTAAGTCCCTCTCTCCCCCATGCACACACAGGCTGCCACCACTGTCCTACTCCACCACCTTGGCTTGACCCTCATACCTGTTCTCCACTGGCTCCACCTCCACAAAACCCTCTTGGAGATGGTGTTCTTCTGTTGCCCTCCTAGTTCCCAGGCGCCTGTCATAGACCACTGGGTCTTCCCAGACTCAGGAGTCCACTCTATTTGCAGAGTGAGATGTGTAGCTGTCCCGGTTTGAGGTAAAACAGGACCAATTTTGTTCAGTGACTTTGCGTCTTAGCTGGGCCTCTTCTAACTGCTGAAATTAACAGCATATTGTGCAGACAATATTCGCTCTCTCAGAGTGATCAGACCAATGTTTATAGCTGATGTCCAGGCATGGTATGTGGAGAGGCTCTTGCTTATACTTACTGCTCTAACACCCAAGGCCAAACAACTTTGTTACTTGCCACGTTGGAGGGTCGGAAGCAGAAAAGCGCAGTGGGGTCCCACCTGCAGGGAGGAGCGGACAGGCCAGGTGGCCCAGGACTGACCAACAGGGTATTCCGTCCCATCCGCATCATGCTCAGTATAAAAAAAGCTGAGGGATCAAAGGATAAGGAGGAAGCTGAGAGCTGGGAGCTGGGGAGCGCTGGGAGCACTGGCTCTGGCTCTCTCTCTCTCTTCCTTCAATGGCCGACATCTGAGGAGGACTCTGTTCGTCTGCCTTTGGTCCCAGTCCTGAATGCAGATTCGGAATCCAGTTCCCGTCCGTCACTGAGTCCAGCCTGGGACTGCCCCAGTGCCAGCCGGCGTCGTGATTGTCATCCTGGGAGCATGACACAGTTTTGTATATATTTCATTATTTTCNGGGGCCCCCCCACGTCCCCAGTGGGATTTGGCCTAAACCACAACAGTAGCGCTGAGCGGGAGTGGACCCATGGGGAAAGTGGTCCCAGACGTGTGTCTTGCCAAGGCAGGGAGAGCGAGAAAGGCCACTTACTGACAGCCCGTCAAATCCCATGGAAAATGATGACCTCAGGCTACACAGCCAACCTGCAGCCAGGAGAACTAGCCAGGACAGGCACAAAGAAAAGCCTGAGATGATGGATGGGGTTCAGCAGGGGACCGCCAATAGGCTCCTCTTTGTGGGAATGCTCCTCTGGCCACATGTGGGTTGTTCCCAGGCGCAGCAAAACCCAGAGCAGACACCTATTGTGCAGCACTCTCAGCTGCTCAGAAAGCAGAGCATGCCAGCTCTGGCCAGCCAGGGATGGGCAAGGGGCCGCCACGTAGGGTAGGTTGGGTGCCTGTGCTGTATCTCCCCACCATTGCCTTGCTGCTGTTGGATGAGTGGGAGCTGGGCACATCTGTGGGACAGGGATGGGGCTGCCAGGCTTTGGGAGCGGGGCATGAGGACTTGGCTTTGTGGAGAGCTGGGTGAAGTGATGAGAGTAGTTTCAAAGAAGATGTATTGCATTCTGTTC
>VZSZ01011812.1:35367-46020 GCA_013398815.1 Ibidorhyncha struthersii | reverse complement strand
CAGGATGGAGGGGGGGGCGGGGGAGCCGAGTGCAGGGGGCCAGCACAGGTTGGCCTCGCTCTTTGGGACTTGGGGATGGGGACGCCGTGGGACTCTGGCCCCGGATTTGCGCTGGGATGAAGTCACGGCTCGGGCACGGGCAGGGGAGGGAAGAGCTTCCAGTCGTACCAGGAGATGCAACGCGCCCAGAGCCTCGCGCTCCGGGACAGCCTCAGCGTGGCTGAGGGCCACACAGAGGGGACAGCATGACACGGGCCGTATGGCGCAGAGGGGACAGCAGGACACGGGCCGTACGGCACGGCGTGGCAGCAGCTCAGCGATGGCACCGCCAGGAAAGGACGGCAGCCCGCCCTCAGGAGTGCAGCGGGCACCACACACCCCCGAAGCGCTCCCCAGTTTACCAGTGCTGCTGGGGCGCTGAGAATACTGGTGGCTATGAATACTGGTGGCCAGGGCAGAGGTGGGGAGGGGACAGGCCACGCAGGCGGGCAGGGGAGGAGGGCAGACGGGCCCAGAGCCCACGCTGCAGGACTCCGAGTATTTTTGCACAGCAACAAGAGAGAGAAGGGGCTTGAGACCGGTGCCGGGTATCGCTCCCTCCCCTTGCAGCCCGGGGCTGGGGGCTGCAGTCACAGGGTCCCAGTGGGAGGGGACAGCAGTGACCCCAAAAGACAAGGGCTCGGGGGGTGTAAGCGCCTGGCCCTCCACAGCTGCCTTTCCCAGTGGTGGCTGAGCGAAACAGGGACAGGGGATGGACGTGTGCCCCAAGGGAGTGAAGCCACGAGCCAGTTTGACAGCTCCGCTGCTGCTGGAGTCCCCAAGGGGCTCCTGGGAGCGTTCCCCCCCCCCCCAGAATTGAGGGCACCAGCACAGCCCTCCAGGGAAGGGATGTGTCTGGCCCAACAGATACTGAAACACTCATGTTTGAGCTTAAAAACAAACGTTAAAACCCCCCCAAATTAACAGAATAAAAGATGGGGATGATCCTCCAGCTGCCGGTGAGGCAGAGCCCCCAGGCAGAGCGACCTGAGCCCCCGCTGCCACGGCTGGGCAGGAGCCACGTGGGCGAGGAAGCGGCAGAGACCGGCAGGGTTAGGCTGGCCGGTGCCGGTGGATCTATCCTGCTGGTGCTGGGAAGTCCGGTTTCGCTGCTCCTGCAGTCCAGGCCGGGGGGAAAGGAGGATTTCCCGCCAGGGACCAGGTTGAGGCAGGGCCCCTCACCGGGGAGGCATTCGGTACGGGGAAGCTGGTGTCGCGGGGAGGACGGGGTGGAGAGCGACTCTCACTTGTTCTTGGCTAGCACACGGTACAGCGTGAACCCTACCAGAGCAGTCACCGCGGTCCCCAGAGCCACCCGCAGCCAGAAGGACGCGGCTCCCAGCTCCATGGCGTTCAAGTGGCTGCAAGGAAAGAGAGAAGAGGCCGGTGGGTGAGGTGCACGGAGATGGCTCTCAAAACGCCAAGCTCCCCAACAGCCCAGAGCGCGTCGCCCACAAGCAGAAAGGTTGGGGCGTCCCCAAGGGGGGGGACGGATGGTTGACCACAGCGCAGCTCCAGGCTGACGGATAGGGCCCAGCCGAAAGCAGAGAGCACCAAGAGGCTCCCCGGCCCCGCGAGCCAGAGCACCCGCCGCCTGGCATCATCATCAAGCCAAAGGATGGCTCCCCGCCCCGCGGGTGGGACGGATGTGGTTTTACCCTCCCATGGTCTGGAAATAGCACACCAACACCTAAATAATTGGTACGAGCAAGGAGGTACGTATCTTCCTTTCTAGGTCAAGCTGCTTTTACAACTCCAAGTGCAATGAGACCCAGAAGTGGATGCAGGCGGAGACGCTGGCACAGCCAGTGACACCGACCTAAGGGCAGCAAGCGAAGGGGCCCAGTCCCGCCCGAGCGTACACATTCCCTTCCTAAACACGTGCTGTCCTGCACCAACGTGCTCCTCTCCGAGGAGGAAAGACGTATCCATTATTCATCCTCCACTAAATCAGGGGAGAACAGCCAATCCCTGGCCCTCCATTACGCTGTTATTTATTTATACCACATACCCTAAGATATATTAAGAATATTTAAATTTTAATACTGCAGAGGAAAAAAAAAAGTGTCGGCTCTAAAAATAAAGTTGTTTATTGAAAAGAAGCTAGAGGGAAAACCACTCACTAGTAATCCCATCCTGCCTTCCAACGCACCCACACGTTCTCCCCGGGAGGGCTCTGCCCACGGCATTGCGCCGACCCTCAGCTTTCAGCCCCCCTCGGCCCCTCGAGCGCAGCGACGCCACACGCAGACACGTTCTCCTTCCCAGACCTCCCACTGCTGCCTGGGACCGGTCTGGCTGCCGCCCTAACCCGTTATCCAGCCCCCTTCAAGTGCCGTTCCTTCCTAAAAGGGAGGTTGGGTGAACAGAGGTCTCGCTTCACCGACCTCTTTTTCAGTCTGATTCACCTCATCAGGAGAAAATAGCTGCCACCCCCCCTCTGCGGGCCTCGGCAAACTAGGCTGGCTACTCCCCTTCAGCATTTTTTATGTTAGGCTTCAAAAACCAAAACTCCCGTGGCAGGATCTATCTAATAAATCTGCCAAAGAGACACACAAAGGCAGAAGAGAGCCGAGTCTCCTCCGCCCTCACCAAGCAGGGGAGAAGTGGCCCTTTTGTTTCAGTTATTCGTACGAGCAGACGACGCCATGAGCTAGAGAGAAACCGGATCAAAAGCAACGCAGCGGAGGCAGGATTCGGACACAGGTCCCCTCCCCAAGCTCTGCTCCCGACCCAGAGCCCTCTCCACGGGAAGAATACTAACGGGAAGGTGGCGGCGGTGGCCAGCTTGGTGTAGACGGTGGTGCCGGGCGGCCCCTGGCCGTGACAGGAGAAGAGGAAGGGTGGCGGGAGGCAGTGCTTGTAGCAGAATTCGGCGGGGGAGATCCCGGGCTGCTGGCTCGCTTCTGGCAGGTCTGTCTTGGAGGCCACGAAGATGCAGGGAATCTGGCTGTCCATGTAGTGTTGCTGCAGAGACAGGGAGAAGCGCCAGCGAGGGGTAAGCGAGCGGCCCCCTGGGAGATGTGCAGCTGCCACGCAAAGGCTGAAGTCCCTCAGGCCCCCCCCCGCCAGCTACCTTATAAATACTGGCACAGTAGCTGAAGGATTTGGGGTCACTCAGGTCATAGATGAAGCAGGCGACATCGCAGGCTGCATCCGACGGCTTCACGAACTTCGCGTCGGCGCTGACCTCATACAGCTGGGGCAGGAGGAGAAAAGACGCGTGAGCACAACACCGTCTCGAGGAGATTTGGCTGCTTCTCACACCAACACACAGACTGTGCCAGAGAGACCACAGCCACGGCCCAGCCCAGGGGTGCCGGGGACGGCGCTGCAGCAATACTGGGGAACAAAACCCAGCCCTGCTGTGCACGGCAGCGATGCCCTCCTCTCCCCTGACTTACTATAAGGTATTTTTCCTGGCCGTTGACCTGCACCGTGTTGATCGCGTAGAGGGATGGCTCTCCTGGGTTCTCCCTCTGGGCCTGCCATCGATGAAAACACGGTCTCAGACAGCAGGGAGCAAGAGCAGCGCTTGGGCAGCATCTCACGCTGCCCCGAGCCCCCGTGGCACAACAGCCACTTGAAGGCCAGCCAGCACCTGCCACGAGATGTGGGGCTGTTTGTAACAAGCAGGGAAAGCCGGCATCACCTTGGGGAAGATACGGCTGCCCGGGAAAGGCCCAGCCCCTCCACATCCTTGGGACAAGTGGAGGGAGGGGGCCCATGCCCTTAGGCAAAATTAAGGACGCGAGAGCCACAGCAACTGGCACCAACAGCACAGAGGCGGGTGTGAAGCCCTTTGCCAGGACGCTGGGGACTCGCCATGGGCAGGGAGGTGCGGTCCACGCAGTAGATCGCTCAGCAGCCTCACAGCTCTGCCTCCTGCTCCGCCGGGACACCCTGCCGCAGCACGGCCGGAGAGGGGAGCAGCCACTCACCGCGAGGCTCCTGCCGAGGAAGGCCTGCAGGAAGGCGGACTTGCCTGCGCCCCTGGCTCCCAGCACCTTGCAGAGGAAGACGTTTCTCTGGGTCTGGCCTTTCTCCAGGTCGATCCTCTTCTCCCGGGTCACTGGCAGGAGAGAGGTTGGGTGAGCAAGAGGAGGGACGCGAGCCAGGACAGGAGGGGAGGGCATGGCCGTACCTGTGAGGGCTTGCGTCTGGGAGTCCTGCTCCGAGAGGATGGGGTAGCCCAAGTAGCCCAGGCACTCCAGGCAGTGCCGCACATCCAGGTAAGCCACGAGCCTGGAGAGACAGAGCGCAGCGGGAAGCCGACGAGGTCAGCAAGGGCTAAGCGACGTGACTAAAGGCAGGGGAGAGGGACTGAGCTTACGTCCACTGGCAGAGGAATCCATGCAGGGAAAGCAGGCCTTTATCAGTGGTGCATACCGTGTTGTAGAGCTCGGGGCCCCAGGGCACGCAGGGGAAGACGCTGAAGAAGTTCTGCAGCTCTGTGGGGGAGAGGGCTCCATCCTGGTCCTGCCGGAACAAAAAGGGAGTCAGCAACTGAGGGCAGGACACAGCCCAAGCACACACTGGCAGCTCTCCGCAGCCACACCAAGCATCGTTGGGGTGCAGAGAGGGTCCCCAGCACACAAGTCACCCTGCTCGCTGCTGCAGAATGACACAGGGACGCTTTCAATGTCAGAAATCAATTGCAAGCAAGGCCAGAGCTGCATGAGCGTGCAGAGAGCCTGCGCCCCAGGGATTCCCGTCACTGCACAAGAGAGAGGCTGATTTCTGCTCTGCGATTGCAGCTGGAACCAGTGCCAGCCCCGCTACTGGGCGGGACCCGTCCACACTCACCCCGCAGCCCTGAGCTTCCCTGGGGCCAGCCACCCCTCCACAGCCTGAGATCAGTCCAGCCCGGCTTTCCACGCCGCAGGGTCACTAACCCAAGGTCTGCGTGCGGCCACCGGGCCACTGGCCACCAGCTAAACCACACGCCAAGGCAGCGCCTGCAGGCTGGTGTGCCACAGGGCCATGCCACAGAGGATCCACCAGCGTCTGGGCACACAGGGACGTGCATCGACCCCGTGCTGCAATTCCCCGTGGCCACAGAGCTGCCGTACCACAGATGCACACCAACGTCTGAATAAATAGTCCGAGCAGGTGCATGCGGATCCAATATACCCCCTTCTCTCTCCCTTTCCAAAGTACGGCACAAATCAGTTGCTTTCTCTCCCTCTCTCCGGCCTGGCAACCCCCTCCACAGGGCTGGCAGCCACGCGGATACTCGTGCTTGGTCCGTGGCTGCAGGCCAGCAGCTGTGCCCGCTTTCCCTGCCACCCCACGTGCGGCAGCCAGGCACTACAAGGGGCTACGCCAGTTTTATGTTAACTCAGACCCACTCCCTGAAGGCCCAAACTTTACTGGCTGCCCTTTGGTCAAGGGTAGTGACCACAGGCCCATGCCCTAGCCGTGCTGCTGCCATCACAGAATCACAGAATGGTTTGGGTTGGAAGGGACCTTAAAGACCATCCAGTCCCCCCTCACCGCCCTGGCCAGGGACACCTCCCCCCAGCCCAGGTTGCTCCAAGCCCCGTCCAACCTGGCCTTGAACACCTCCAGGGATGGGGCAGCCACAGCTTCTCTGGGCAACCTGCACCACCGCCTCAACACCCTCACAGGAAAGAATTTCCTCTTAATATCTAATCTATATCTTCCCTCATCCAGTTCGAAGCCATTCCCCCTCGTCCTATCACTCCATGCCCTTGGTAAAAAGTCCCTCCCCAGCTCTCCTGGAGCCCCTTTAGGCACTGGAAGGCCGCAATAAGGTCTCCCCGGAGCCTTCTCTTCTCCAGGCTGAACACCCCCAACTCTCTCAGCCTGTCCTCACAGGAGAGGTGCTCCAGCTCTCGCAGCATCTTTGTGGCCTTTCATCAGACTACCTACAGCTCGCTGTGGCCACCTCCTGCTCCCAAAGCCTCAGCAGGAAGCCACGAAGGGAGCGCTGTGGCAGAGTAAAGCCCTTCACTGGCACTACCTCTGCTCCCTGGAAGAGAGGGGTGGACAGGAGAGCAGCTCCACCCAAACGTGCAGGCCTAGCAGAGAGCATCCCCTCCCCAGGTAGCCCCACCGCATGCTGCCCACCTTGTCATGCTTCTCAAACAGCCGCTGCAGGAACTGGTAGCCCAAGTGGTTGAGCTCTGTGGAGCAGCCGGGAGGAAGGCGGAACCTGTCGGAAGAGACCCAAGTAAGCCTCCTCAAGCCCTGAATGAAGGGCAGCGTGTGAGCAGGTCTTCGGCCAAGCCAGATCTCACCCAGGGCACACAGCTCCCCACTCCCTCCCTGCTCAAGGCCAGCAGTTGTCTCCAGGGTTTCAGTAGGGCGCAGCACTACCCCTGGGGTGCTTTCCACCAGCATGGGCCCTGTCCCCTCCCCGCGCACAGCCTGCTGTCTGGGGGAGAGGATGAGGCAGCTCACAAGCCAAACCCTTTCATTACTGCCAGATCACCACCTCCGGGGTGGCAGGGAGCAGAGAAGAGACAGCAGCTGCAGAATCAGCCGGGAGGGCCATGCTGACAGCTCACTGCTCTTGACAGAGCCATTCTGCCTCAGCTCAGGCAGAGACAGAACAGCCTTCAAAAACCCCTTGCTGATGTCAAGGGAAGTCAGGGACAGGCCTTCATTCCCCACCTCCTTGCCCGCCTACGTCAGAGCCAGCAGCGCAGTCAGCAGCTCCAAGGCCCACTGTATCTGTCGCCAACCCCATGTGTCAGCTCTTGCCTACAGGGGAAGGTGAGGAGTATGAACCTGACTGTGAGCTAAGGGTGTAGATTCAGGCTCAGCTGAGGAACACAGTAGACCTCAGGGCACAGAAAGGAGCCAACAAAGGTTCTGGGGAGCCCGAGTTGCGCACCACGGGGATGTCACACCCTGCCCGCCCCACTCCAGGGCAGGATACGCACTGTGGGTAGAGATAGTCATCCGTCAGCTCCAGCTCATCGTCGTACCCAAAGCGGCGAAGGATGGTCCAGGTGGTCTCGTGCCGGCCCCTCTGGATGAAGAGCGTGTTGAGGAAGAGGAAACCTGCAGGAGAGGTCAGGTGGCTCAGACATAGTGGAGCCAAGCAAGCACTCAGCCTCAGGGATCCAATCCTTGGGACCGCACTTTCCCTAGGAAAACAGGCTGCTTGGACAGAGAGGTCTAGTAGCCGTAGCAGGCTCAGGCTTGCTCTGACAAGAGGGACTAATTAGGCTTGGAACGAGAGCCAGGAGGCTTAGCATGAGGACAGGGCCCCTCACAATGTGCTGAAGGAGATGGGTGCCTCCATCCCTCGCTTGGAAGGGTCATGGTGCTCTTGTGCTGTTACCATTCAACGTCAGGCCGTTGTCCTGCACTCCATCTGTGGTGTTCTTCCACACAACCATCTTCACATCCTCCAGGGCCTGAGGAGCCAGTGGGTTTCCAAAGCAGGACTTCTACCTCCCAAGAGAAAGAAGGTCATCATCAGCAAAGCACCCAGAGAGCACAACCCTCTGTCTCACCAGCATCCCTCTCCCCTGGCAAGGAGATGGTGATTCTAGGAAAGAAAATCCACCCAGCTCAGGGATTACTGGCTTAGACCCTGTTCCTCAGCATCCCAATAACATATGACTCTCAGCATCTCCAGGGCTCCCTGCTCTTCCCGCTGCAGAGCAAACTTAGTGAAGAGCGAAGACCTGTGGACCCTCATGTGCTCAGAGATGCACCCTGCAGTGCTTTAGCTGTGCAACAGCAGAAGTACTGACTGCAAAGACGATGGCTGTGTCAGGAGAGGGGCAGCCCTTCTGCCTGGTATCGGAAAGAAAGGGGACCCCAGGGGTTTTCCGCAAGGGATTGGGGAATATCTCAGCTCCGCAGCCAGCCCTACCTGGAAGTAGTTGAGTTCATCATCACTAAGAATCTGGTTGTTATCCTGGTCCGAGAGGTTGAAAATCCGGGTCAGCGCTCGTGCACAGGCAGGCTTCAGCTGCAAGGGAACAATCACGGTGACAAAAACAGGACAGCACCATCGGCCTGGCCCTTCCTCCTGCCTCCTGAAATGCCACGTGCAGCGGGGTTCCCTTCCTGCGCTGGCTGGGAGCACAGTCCGGCTAGGCCGGTACCACAGCCACCATGGAGCTAGGAGTCAGAAGCAGGAAGGTTTCTCCTAGACCCTTCCCACCATGGCTAACACGTGGTCTGGAGCATAAGAGCTTCTGGCCCAACATGCCCCCGGTCCTTGCGGATCTTTCTGGCCTGGATATACTCAGCTGGCTGTGCTGAGCATGGGAGATGGGTATTTTCTCCTCTTGAGCCCACGGGGGGTACCGCTTTCCCCTTGTTCTGGCTGCCTCGGCCTAAACTTTCCACCCTCCTACACAAGGGAAAAAGCACAGCACCAGGCCAGAGCGCTGTGACGGGAAGGAGACTCCTCCAGCGGTGGCGAGCAGTGCTTCCTACCTGCTTCTCCTCTGGGTCGTAGAGGGGGGCGGTGGGGTGCAGCACAGCTTTTTGGGCATAGTAGAAGAGCTCAGAGATGTTCTTGAGGTTCTTGGCAGAGCACTGGGGATTCAAAGGAAGAGACAGCCCTGTGAGTGGGGACAGGCGACGGGCTGGTGACAAGGGGCAGAAGGAGGACGATACAAGCTCCCCAAGCCAGACAAGCTGTGCATCAAGGCACAGAGCAATGTCTGTCCACCATTAGGGAAAAAAAAAACCAAAAGGGAAACCTCCCACTCATTCTCTGGCTTTGCTATACCCATTCCACAGCCCCAGAGCCAAGAGGGGCTGCAGGTAGCTCCAACACCAGTTACAGCTAGAGAGTCAGGGTGGACAGACAATGAAACCCACTCCCTGTGAGGAAGACAAAGGACAGAAAACCTAAAGCACAGGCCCTCAAGACCCAGACAGCGGTCATTCCGCAGAGCAACGTTAGCAGGGCAGATCTCCACAAGCACGAAGGCTCACTGCCTTATGCCAGACAAGCGCTCCTACCCCTCAGGGAGGTTTTACAGAAACCCTCCAGTTCCCTCACCTCCACGCAGGTCTCTATCTCCGAGAACTGGTTCATGATGGGCAGGATGACATCCATGGAGCTCCCCACCTGCAGGTCAGACTTGTTTCCCACTAAAATAATGGGGATCCTGGGGAAGAAAGACAGAGTATCAGAGAGCACGACCAAGGTCACCCCTCTCTCGGTCTCAGCGCTGCCCCAGCCACGCGTGCTCCCAGGCAGCAGGATGGGGAGCCTCCCCACCCTCCTCTGCAAGGTCCACAGCAGCTTTCCTGCCTCCCACGGCCGGGAGCATCCATCTGGAGAAACAGACTGCCTGATCCTGCTTACGCTTTCACCCAGCAACAATATGTTCAGGAGCTTTTAATCCAGTACAGCAGCCTTCTGCCTAAGAAATCCACACACAGATTGCGGCTTCTGTTCTCCCGTACTCCCTTGGCAGTCTCCTCTCCCTGCCTGGCTGAGAAGAGATCAAGGCAGGAAGGAACCCTCTGCCTCAACCAGATCTGCGATGGAGAAAAGCCCCCACGTTCTTCTGCTACGAGTGGTCTGGTCACAAGCCACAACGCTGGTTTGATCTCAGTAACCTCAGGAGGAGGCGAGGGTGGTGGGCACCCGACAGCCCTCAGAATCCCCTAATTCTCCACCTGCGAACCACGCCACACACAGTACCTGGAGCCCTTTTCGACTCCCCCGTTCACCATGGGGATCCACTTTGTGCGAATCTGAAAAGGTGAGCACAGGGAAAGGCCTGTCAGCACCGCCTGGGGAGGGAGAGGCAGCTCCCAGCACAGCTCCCAGCACAGGCGCCGCAGCAGTCAGCAGGGCCCTGCAGCCATCTGCTCCCCGGCATTCCCCCGCACCAGCAGGCAGCGCAGACCCAGGGATGCTGGATGCCAGCAGAAGGATGCGACAAGCCTGTTGCCCCCCAGCAAGTGAGGACAACAGCCAAAGCGGGAGCAAGATTGGGCTGTGATCAGCCTGCCTCTTGCTTGCAGGGGTCTCAAACCCCAAATCCCCACGGGGCTGGGTGGGAATCAGTACCCACCCACACCAAAAAGCCACGGCAGTTGGGAAGGACCAAGCGCTGGGAACCCCTTTTCCCCTGGTGCTGCTGCCAGAACATGGCTACTCAGGGCTCCGGCACTGAAACCGTTACCTTCTCGATTGTGGCCTCCTTGGTGACATCGTACACCACGCAGACCACGTTGGCCTGCAAGAGAGAAGCGGCAGAGGGTGGTGAGCGAGGGTTGCCGCGGTGCACGCAACTGCAGCGGGGAGGCAGCCTGAGCCTGAGGCGCAGCCCTGTGGTAGCCGCAGGCCGGCCCCGCAGCCAGGCAGCCCCGGCGCCACACACTGCTGTCGCGCTTGCACTGAAACCCAGCAGCGGTGACCCAGCATGCGTGAGCGTGCACACGTACGCCCAGCCGTCCGACAGCAACGACTCGCCCGCTGACAACACAAGCTCTACAACGGGCTGCGCGAAGCAAAGACTCGCTCCTCTGCTTCAGCTCCCATCCAGGGAGCTGCCACGAGCACATCTGCCTCTGTGCTTGACACCCGGCTCTGGTTCCCTGCTCCCACACCTCGCTGTCCCCCCACGATGGCTCTGCCCGTGCCCTGTGCTGGACCAG
>VZSZ01011812.1:10392-25087 GCA_013398815.1 Ibidorhyncha struthersii | reverse complement strand
AGAGAGAGAGAAAACAGTGGGTGCAATAGTGCGAGAGAAGAAACAAAGGCAGTGTATTTTCAGTAATTCTCTTAAAGGAGTTCCTACAAATCACCAACACAAACTTCAGGCATGATAAACTCCACCCATTTCCAGTATTAAGAGAGTTCAGCTACCTGGGGCAAAAGTTCAATAAAAAGATCCAGACAGAAAGAATCAGCAGTCACGGGATGGAGAGGAAAAGCTAAGGACGAAGAACAACAGGAGCAGCATGGTTGCAGGCAGAGCCGATGTCTGTCCGTGAAAAGCCACCTCTCAGACAGGTCCTGGGAGCTGCCAGATGAGTGGAAGAGCATCTCAAGAGCACAGAGTGTTCTGGAGATGGGCGTGAGCACAGTGGGGACACTGGGGCCACGGCCTCCTACCTGGCATCGGGACCTTTCAGCCTCAGCTGCTGCACGGCAGCCACTGCCCACAAGCGGATGCGTTTCGTGTTGCTGCCGCTCACCAGCCTGTTGTGCCGACACACCAGCACACCTGGGAGGTCACGGGGGAACAAAGGGCACCCATGAATATCCACCGCTCTCAGCCACCACCCAAAGCGTGCTCCTGACAGCCACACCACTGATTCATTTGGGCAGGGCAGCGGGGGTCTTTTGCAGCCCAATACCCAGCATTTTTACAGACTAGATGTGGACCCCCCAGCTCTGATGAGGAAACTCGGGGAAATCCAGGGAAACCCGGATCCATTGCCACCCCACACATCTTATATCCGACACAGCAGACTGGTTTTCTGAGCACAGCTGAAATCGGAAGACTGAGAGGTCACTGCTCTTCTATCCTAACGAGTTCCCGTGAAATTTGTTACAGCCCTGACAGATGTGCAGGGCATCTGCACCCACCAATCTCGCCCTCATCGGCCTCCCATGTCATGAAGCAGCAATTAGTCTCCGTGTCCCACACGCAGATCTGGCCTGAGTTTGTCCCACTATAAAGAAGAGTGTCGGCACCGTAACAGAGAGAGGTCAGCTCCACTGGCCCTAGCACATCCGGGGCAGGGGCCCGATGAACCTGTCGGAGCACATAAAACAGATGTCAAAGAGAATATGGTGCTTACCTAGACCCGAAAAAAAACCCAACTCCTCCTACCCTCAATTTATGCAGTTAATGCCTCAAACACAACTAAAAGCTACTCATGGCGAGCCAACGTCATCTCACTAAAAGAAATCATCAACTCTCGCAGACTTGTGGGTGCAGAGCCTCCATCGCACTCACCAGGGGCTTGGAAAAGAAGTCAGAGATGCTGAACAGAAATTTTAAGAGAAGGTAAAACTGAGGTTTACCTTGAGGTTGACATCAGCTCCCTGCTGCTCCAACAGCCAAAACATCACGGCTCCCTTCCCCACGCAGGCCAGGTCTCTGTGAGAAAGAGGACTAAAAGCCACATCATGGACTGGCTCTGAGATACAAGTTGATGATACGAGTTCGTAAGTGTAGGTATTCCACAGAGCAATGGTTTGATCGCTGTAGTCCCCTAAGTAGAACATGAAAGACAGTAGGAAGAAATTCTACAACCTCAGGATACTCACAAGCAGACACACTGCACACACCCATCAACTGCGTCACTCCCTTGTCCAGTTGTTCAGAGGCAACTGCTGTGAACACCGTCCCAGGCATGGACACAGCTCCTTGTGTGCTCAGGAGTGCTGTGCACGACATGATGGGTCCTCATCTGAGTTGAGGACAGACATAACTGGCCCAACACTTTGTGCTGGAGGTTGTAGCCAATCTGGGTCTGAAGCCAGTGTTTGATCTGGCTGGTGTGGTAAGGATTCCAGCAGACAGAGAGGTTTTCTGCTGTTTGTTTATCATTAGGAGATACTGCACACCTCAACGTATGCCTGCCACAAGCCCCTCCAGTGATACTGTGCAATCAGGGGCTCACAACACCCTTGACATAAGAAAGGGATGTCACCTTTACTGAGATGGGAGCTAATCTTAATGGAAACCACTGTATTTGGGTGGCAGCAGAAGGCACTGGCCTCCATGATGGCGAAACGTCCCCAGCTCCCAGGCAGCTCTAGAGCACAGTGCTCTCCTGCTGCCTTTCCCAAGCTCCACAATCTCAGTGGAGACTTTCAGCTTTTCTATTCTCTGCAGCCCAGACCGGAGCTGGAGGAGGAGGGCTCCTCTCCCACGCTGCTCCATGGAGAGCACAAAGCTCTCTTTCTCTCTGGCAAAGCTTGCTTTTTTCCAAGGGCAGACTCACCAGCCCAGAGAGAGTGTATTGCCTGCTCCACAGGTCCTCTCTCATGCAAAACAAGAACTTACTAATTGCATATTTGTCCTTTAAATGTCCCCTGCCTAAAGAAAACAGACAGCTTGTGCTGGCATCACTGCCTGGCAGGAGACTCACAGTTTGAAGCCTGGCTACTTCTATGCGATTCCACCTAAGCAGCAATAAGAAGGCCAGAAGAAGGCTTTTCCCTTTGGATACTATATATAGTTAACTGCAAACTATTTACACAGGCTTAACAAGCACTAGAGAGCCAGGAGAAGAAAGCTGTAACTTCAAGAAAAACAAGCTAGCTGAGGCAATGAGAAAGAACTGAAGGGGAGCTGGGGGGAGCCCAGCGTTCGTGCCTGTGGCTGAGACACATGGGATGTGTGCTTCCCCTCGAAACGCTGCTGACAGTACACTGGAAGCACGCTCAGCTGCAAAGAGTAACTCTGCAGGCAGTCAGTCCCAGGAGGACCTGAGATCAGTTGCAGTTTTACATGCTGCGTTATCCATCGTCCCGAGCCTACCAAGCAACAGCTTCATGCCCGCGAGCCTGGTACGCGTCTCGCAGGGATTACACATCTTCGTCCCATGAGCTGTCTGCTCTAGGGTCTACTGCTGCACCCACACCTGGTGTTACAGGTATACTCACCTAGGGTAATAAGGAACCTGTCATCCCGAGAGAATGCCATGGCTTGTACTTGCGTCTCATGATGGAAAAGACTTGTTGTGCAAATCCCATCCTGGACATTCCAGATGCAGATCTGGCAATGAGAGTCTCCACTCCTCTTTCCTGAGGCAGAGGCAAGAACCTGACAGAACGATATGTTGTCACTGAGACCTTAGTAAACAATTAGAGAACACTTCATTAGTTAGTCTTAGCAACTATTAGTCTCGAATTAAAGCGATGCAGTTGACAAATGGAAAATTCTGTGAGAACAACCATCAGCTGATGGCAGGAGGGAATGGCAGCATCACCCAGAGGAAGGGAGCAGCCTTTACTGAGCCAGCACGGCTCCAAAACCAGTTATTGTATCTCCATGACCCCAGGTTTCCATGCAACAGGCAGAAGAAGGAACGAACAAATGGGAATTTTAGTCTGTGACATTCCTTTAGCTCAAAGCGACGAAGACAAAACCCAGCCCGGGGCAGCAGAAGCCTCTCCTACCTGGGCATCGTGGCTGACGGCGAGCGTAGAGATCTCCTCTGCGTGGCCAAGCCAGTGATTCTGTGATCCCGAGTGCAGGTCTTCAACCACTATGACGCAGCCACAGGTGTAGGCGAAGAAACCTAGCAGAGGAGGAGACGGGACGTTTTCATGTAAAGGCTTCACATACAGCACCCGCCACAAGCTACATCACAGTTCAGGGAAATTCCTTTTTTCAGTAATACATAAAAGCTGACTCTTCTACACAGCTTGTCAGCAGCCTTCCCATCGGGTTGAGAGTGGAGTAAGGACAAATCTCATGTCCCCTAACCCGAACAAAGCAAAGCTGTTGGGCATCGCTCCAGCCTGGGGAAAGGAGGCAACATGGCCTTTGTGAGAGCTTTCCCTTCCGCTCTGCCCACTCAAGCCTGAGTCTACCCATACTGACTAACATTTGCCAGTAGCAAAGACGATGGATTTTACCAATGCAAAGAACCCCTCTTAAAGCAAAGATCCCAACCCAACAGCTAGAAACTCGTAAACTCAGCTCACTATACACACCTCCCACCCCTCCAGAGCCTTCCCGGTGTACCTGTGTCTGGGTTCCACACCATATTCCCTCTGCCGTTCCCGTTGTAGCCGATCACTGCTTTCAGCTTTAAGACCTCACTGCCAGCTGGAGGAGATAAGAAATTCTGCAAGAAAAACAGACACTGGCTTAAAATAAGCTCTAGAAGGATGGCCTGGTCAGGTACATTCAACACCCACATAAGAAAAAGCGTGAGTGCAGGAACGCACACGTACTCAGGCACACAACATACAAATCGTGCCAACATTCACACAATTCGAATTCAACACGTCAACGGCTGAATACCAAAGGGCACACTTATAGATAGAAAAGAGAAACTGCACCAGCAAAACCAGGCACAGATGCTTTCAGATGGGGCACAAAACAGGCTGGCAGCAACTGCCCAGCCGATGAGCAGCTGCTAATCCCACTGGGAAAGAGTTCAATGGATTTTGCTGACTTGGGGACATAGATGTTTCAATAGGAAGGGGGGGGGGAAATGCTACCAGGTGGAGGGACAGAGGAGAGAACTGAGGGTGCAAGCTGAACGTAGCTTTTCTCTCAGCACCGTGAGCAGCAGAGCTTAGGAAAAGGTTGAGTTTCTGTTTTATTATTGCTCTGTTTGTTAACAGAACGAGAGCTGTGCCTTGACTATCTTCACTACGCTCCATGGATTGCCTTCCCCAGCCTGCTCTGCCAACACATCTGCTCGCAAATATGGGTGCATGATGAATCACTCCATTGCTCACTCGTCTTTCACTTTCAATAGCACATGCCATTTCCATTTCTTTTGAATAAAAATGTATGCAGATTTGCTGAACAGCAAGAAAAAGAGTTGATCACAACTCACTTTTTACTAGTCTGGAAAGAGCTGCACGTAGAGAGGAGAGGGGCACTAATGTTAAGGGTTTCTAATTGAACATCAGGCCCTGGGGTGCTTTCAAGCAGAGAAGAAAACAGAAACAATTTGGAAAATTCACCTATCCCAGCCCCAAAACGCCTGTTCGTCACCTGGCTGGGGAACCAGCACAACTCTCACCTGGGGGAGCACCGATGCCTTAAAGCGAGGAGTGAAATGCCGGTAGGAGTCTGGGCGGACGGAGCACTGGGACTTGGGACTCTTGGTCTCCTTTCTGGGTTCTGCCACACAAAGAAGAAAACATGGGATGCTGCTCCTGGGAATGGTTCGGGAGCTGCAGCTAGGCTGTGGCTTGCTGTCTGCTCGGATGCTGCGTATGTGTGTTCATACACACACAGATGAGGTAAAAAAAAATAATAATCAGACTGCAGCGTCGCACGCGCTCCTACACCACCGGCCATAGGAAAAGCACCGGCTTTCCAGGAGCAAAGGAGGACCATCCATCTCCCCCCCATCATCCCGCTCAGCCATACCACACTGCAAACAGCCTAAAGGCATCCCTGCTGCGTGCCCTGGGCATCGCTGCGAAAGCATAAGCCACACAGCTAGAAAGAGGTCTTTAACGAGAGCGGCGGAGGCATAGTTTTATGTTGAAGCTTTCCAACAAGTGCTGCCTGGGGCTGAGTGCTGGCAGCTGCCTGCTTCTGGCAGCTCGCCACAAACTGCTGCAGCTCTGAGGCCGTGCATCTATTAATAGAGACATCGGGAGCTTTAATTTCAGATAGGTTTAATAGAACGTGCCACTTAGAAATGATATTGGCTCCAGGCTGAAGGGGGGCTTCTGGCATGCCCAGAAGCAGCAGCAGGGAAAGAGCCAGAAGAACAAGCAAGCTTGGGGACGAACGTGAGTTCCCCTCCATTCTGACTTCCCTCGGTAAATCACATGCAAGGGAAGAGCCCCGAGGAACACGTTTGCTGCCCTTCGTCTCACAACTCAGAGCACGTGTCTGGGTCTATCTGTACCGTATTAATAATGATCTTTATTTTTCAGGGGTAGACCAAGCTGCCATGCAGGCCTGTGCATGTTGTGCCCCTAAGGAGCCAAGCTCTGTACCAGGTGGTACAGATTACCCCTAATTTACCATTTGCTGATTCTCCAGGAGACTTCAAGCTCTCCTGCCTCACTTTAGGCCTCACAACAAGCAGCTCCTCATTTCTGACCGGCTCCACCACAAGGACCGAGGCATCTTTATCTCCGTTCGCCACCATCCTGCTGCTGCCTGGGAGACCTGCTTCCTCCTCTTTGTCCGACTCAGAGAAAATACCTGAAGAGAAAAATCAGTGGGAGGACAGAGCCATCCACGTCCTTCAAGACTGCTTCACCCGTGACCGACCCTTTGATTCTGGCAGTGTCACTCTCCTGCTCTGTGTAACAGCCCATCTGTTAGGGTGGAGGGCAAAGCAGACATTTCCTTCTGGGTACACCCAGCAAGGTATTTACCATAGCCCTCAGAGAAGCTCTGCCGGCAGCTTAGTCTACAGAGGAAAGCAGAGGATAAAGCGGTGCCGAACCCAAACACCTCTGGCTGGCTTTGTCCAAGTTAGGGGAAGGAAAGTGCAGACTCGTCTGTCAGTCTGCAGGATGGGGCTCACGGGCAGGGATGGCTCCAAGGGTGCTGCTGAACTAGGCAAGGAGTTTCTCCTAAAACCAGATTAAATTTTCCCCTTTCCTGCAAGCAGTTCCTCTTACTTTGACATCCCGCTTGGTGGACAGAGCTGACATCCAAACACGGTGGCGAGGACAACAACGGAAGAGGAACTGTCTGCCGAGGTGTCTCAGAGGCATCCTTGAGTTTCTCAGAGCTCCCTTCTGCAAAAAGAAAAGGGTTTGTGTAACTTCCTTTAGATCCTCTCATCCTCCTGGGTTGATCGATGGCGATACCTCCAAGCTCATTTCTCCAGCTTCCTCCTACAAAGGAGGAGCCACTTCTCCTCTGTCCTTCGAGAAAGAGAGGGACGGACAGACAGAGGGACAGTGAGGGCAGGGCAAAAGACGATAGAAGAGATGGAGGCAGGGAGAGACAGAAGGCAAAAGCTGAAAGACCTACCAGAAAACCCAGAACAGCTCTGCCCAGAACATCCCTCTTTGCCAGACTCCCACTGAGAGGTGCTAGTTAATTGAAGACTGTCCCTTAGGGTTAATTAGCTGGTTAGCCCCCTGCTATCTGACCCACTGAGGGAAGGAACCAAACCCCCCCCCCAAACCCCCACCCTCTGCCATGAAGAGCAGCGGTGGAAGAGCTGCCAACCTGCCGGCCAGCACAACTCACCAGAGGAGGCAAACTCACCTGCTCCCGGCAGCAGAGCGGACTCGGAGGAATGAGCCCTGGGAAAGGCAAGGAGACTGGTGTTACACCGAGAGGAGATCACAGAATCCTAGACTGGTCAGGGTTGGAAGGGACCTCTGGAGCTCAGCCAGTCCCACCCCCTGCCAGAGCAGGGTCACCTGCAGCAGTTGCACAGGACGGCGTCCAGGCAGGATTGGAATGGCTCCAGAGTGGGAGACTCCCCCACCTCTCTGGGCAGCCTGTGACAGTGCTCTGCCACCCTCACAGGAAAGAAGTCCCTCCTCAGGTTGAGATGGAACTTCCTATGCTCAAGTTTGTGCCTGTTCCCTCTTGTCCTGTCACTGGGCACCACTGAAAAAAGACTGTTCCCGTCCCCCCGGCACCCTCCCTGTAAGTATTCATAAATGTTGATAAGATCCCCTCTCAGTCTTCTCTTCTCCAGACTAAAAAGCCCCAAGTCCCTCAGCCTTCCTCATAAGAAAGATGCTCCAGTCCCTTAATCACCTTTGTAGCCCTTTGCTGGACCCTCTCCAGCAGTTCATGGGGCAGGGGAGGTGACAGGAAGCAGCGGAAGGCACTGCCCAGCACGGTGCACTTACCCAGCTCGGGGTGACCTCTCCGCAGGCAGAGCCAGGAAATCCCAGAGGAAGATGGCATCTCCAACGCTAATGACATGCCGTTGGTCTGGGGTGAAGGCCACCCGGCGCACTCGCTCCGAGTGGCCGATGTACACCTGGGAGAGAGCACACCTTGAACTTCTCCATCCAACGTCTATCCTATCAGCAGAGCTGTTACGGCACTGCCTGCCCTGCACAGCCAGTGTCTAAACGCCTCAGCAGAAGATCCTCTCAGAGGCCAGCACCACATCTACAACGCTCAGACCTAGGGTTGATCAACCTAGGGTTGAACTTCAGCACACTGATCTGGAGAAACCAGCAGAAGCTGAAAACCCCCAAGGTCTTATCATAGCTCTCAACACCTCTGAAACCCTGGACGAGCCATTTTCTTCTCTGGGCAGCTCTGTCCCTAGCACAGAGGTAACAACTACCTCTGTCCTTCACAGAGGGTCTCACTAGGGGCGGTGCTTTGGCCCCAGCCCGTGCTCAGTGCCAGGCGTTATACCAACATGGGAATAGAGTTGTGTTTCTCAGCTGCTGGGCAAACTGGGACCGGGGACACTGGGCCGAGTCACACAGAAGGTATTTGCTGCTCTCTTCTCCAGGGATTCAGAATTGCAACACCAACCCCCTGCCCTCCCTTTGTGGGCAGTACCTGGAAATTGACGTCGAAGCGCATCCGATAGTCCCACACTTTGATAACTTTGTCGCAAGCAGTGAGCAGGTACCTGCCGTCCTTGCTCAACGCCAAGGAAGAACAGGGCCGCTTGTGCACGGCAGACACCTGAGGACAAAAAACGACACCAGCAGCATTAACTGAGCCAGTTCACATCCTTACTTATGCTTCAGCAAGAGGATAGGAGAGTGACAGCACGGAAAACAAGGACAAGCTCAGGCTCACCCTGAGCACATCCGCACCAGGATAGCTACATGCTTGCCACTTGTGTTTCTTTGACATCTGTGATGACGTCAAAGAATGACGGATGAGCTCTTCTCTCCTACAGCCTCCTACAGTGACGTGAAGCGCAAAAGCCCCACGTGACACGAGACCTCAGTGCCTGAATTTCCTAAGTGTCCTACCTCTCTCACCAGTCGTCCCGTTTTTGCGTCAAGCACAAAGATTTTACTGGAAGAAGTGGACACCAGGAGCTCGCCTCGAGGCACTGGAGCAAAGCAGACTCTCACCGCAGAGTCCAAGGCCGTGCTGTTCAAATCGAGGATGCTGATGTCCACCCTCAGCAGCTGTGAAACAAGGAGCTACTGAACAAACGTCCTGGAGCGAATACTGCAGAAAGCTCACGATTGCTCTTGTGGTTCTCCTAACATGAGGCTACAGATCCCCCCCCGAGAAGGTTCTAGGGAGCTGCAGGGTCCAGATAATATCCCTACTGCCCAGGAGAGCAGCTCACAAAAAGAAATCAGAGCTGACAGTCTACACAAGAGTTCTCCAGGTTATCTTTCTAGAGGGGAATGAAGCTGGAGAAGAAGAAACCTTGACTTTGCTGTTTCTGTCTCACAGAATGGAAAGCAAACCTCATTGTAAGCACCTGAGCAAGCACATGCTATGCAGGGAAGGAGCCTCTCCAACAGTGCTGCTGCCCAAGGCCCTTGATCTGTCTCATCTGATGCAGCCTACAGGCATTTCCCCTGTGGCACATGCTCCCCTCCCCACCCTCCCCCAGCAACGAGGGGAGCCCGTTGGGTACCTCATCTAGCGAACAGGCTTCCATCACAGTCACAACGTACTTGGAAGGACCCACGAAGGCCAGGAGATGGCTGTCCCCACTGACCACCAAAGCATCTGGACCGCTCCCAGCATCCCGGGCCACCACATTGCCTGCGGGCCACAGCAAGAGAGAGAGTGAGGAGAGGAGCAAAGCCCACGCTGCAGCCAGCTCACTCAATGACGGTGCTGCTGACTGGTAGCTGCAGCTTCTCCTGCCTCTGAATCAGCCTTGGGTTAACGTTCTGCCCCGAGAAAGAAGCAACCTCTGTTGTAGAAGATGCTACAAATTTTATATGCAACACCCAAAGCGTGCAGGGAACCAGCTCAAAGACAAGGTCTAGATACACGGTTTGTTGCCCGACTGAATGTGCGGTGCTTTCAAGGACAGCAGAACAAAGTCAAGGGAATAAAATCGATTTGGGTGTTTATTTTTTTTAATGTTACAAGAAGCTTTGACAAGGAGCTAGGGATGCGAGATCTCAGCTGCAGGCTGGGTGTCTGAACCCTGTGCAGAATGAAGTCAGCGCCGAACCCCACCACGCTGATGTCAGTCTGGTGAGCAGATAGACCCAAAGGTCTAAAAAACAAAATCACAGAAATCACAGCAATTCCCTGTGTTTATTCCACTACCAACATTCCACTGTTCTGTCCCTGGCAGCAAACACAGGTTCAGTGCAGAGTTGAAATATGAAGATCTAGCTGCAGCACTGACACCAAACTTGGGTGATTTTGGACAAATTCCCTGATCTCTCTGAGCCCCTATTCCTTCTCCACCTATTTCAACTGCACATTTCTTGGGGCAGGATCCTCCTCTTTGTACAATATTGCATAACGGAGCTCCCTTTCCCTGCCCAAGCTTGTGCTGCCACAGCTCATTTCAAAAACTTACATTAAAGATGACATTAATGTTTCAAAACTGCTTTGCCCCTGCACTGCTTCCCCTGCCTGCAGCTCACCACCTTCTCCGTTCTTTGCGCAGCTCTGCTGCAGGCAGGATTAGGGAAACCATCCAGTTTAAACAAATCAAACCGCACAGCCACAAAATGGAAAGAGTCAGGGCTGGGGCATGAATAAGTAGGAAGACTCTACGCTTGTGTTGCTTCTAGGCAATGCACTGTTGAACCCAGACCTGAAAGGGCAGGGTCTCTGCGATTCCAGCCCATTCATGAAATCAAAACACTGAGCAAGCTGACAGCGTTCAAATCAGGACGGGTAGGGAAGGGTTGGCAGTCACTAGGGTTTGCTCACGCATACGGTATAAACACAAATGGCACAGCTCAGAAGGTTCACCAGAAAATACCTCTCCGAGTAGGCTGAGTCTGGTTTGGCTTTGGTGCTAGGATGTCTATGCCAATAAAAAAAAAAAAAGAAGAAAGGCAACCCGGAACCCCAAAGTCTTACCCAGGACTCTCAGGACGTGGCTTTTCTGTGCCATACAGCTGTAAAGAGCCAGAGTTCCCTGCAAACAGGAGCTGAACATGAAATTGCCATCTGGAGAGAAGGTCAGTCCAGTGATCACAGTGCGATGCTGTCTGAAGGAAGGCAGAAAACACGAAAAAGGGGAGGAGAACAAACAAAACCCCAGAAAACAGTAGCAATGTGTAGAGCCCAGGAGAGAAAAATAATCAGGGGCAGGCAGAGCACCCCACCACGCTGGTGCCTGCAGCTTCCCAGGACAATCAACACTCCAACTTTTTGGAAAAATCGAGCAGCAGGCACAGCACTCCAGCTGTCCCTGCATGGGACATGCTCCCTCTCCCTTTGGAGCATCCTCCGCTTACCTATTCCCAAGGGCTCCCTGTTCAGCTGCTCTCTAGAACAAGCTCTTCCCTACTGTTGGCCAACTGTGCACCGGGAAGTCACAAAGAAAGCCCTCGTAGCCTTCGCAGGTTGGACTTTTACCACCAGAGCCTCGGCACAGCAGGCTATCATCTCTGCCTGAAAACCACTCGGCTGGGACGTGGGGATCGTCAAGCTCAAGAAAAGCACTTTTCCCACCTCCACGATTATCACTGTGGCTCTTGCCAGGACACCCCCAGTTAGACCCGTACCTGCCCTGGTGCAGCTTCCACTGCAAAGCGCTTACTTGTGCTCCACCAGCAGATCGGAGGCAGCCAAGCTGAAGGTCCGCACCATCCCGCTGTCAAAGCCACAGGCCAGGATCTGCTGGGTAGGGTGAAAGGCCACAGCGCACGGCATTTCATCTGCAGCTGTGAAGTCATACAGCTGCGGGGAAGAGAGACACCGCAAGCAAAAAGCTGGATGAAGCCGTACCTGGCAGCTGTACCCAAAAACAAAACAGCCTCCAACCTCCACCATGAGTGTGTCTCACAACAGAACGGATGGATCTAAAGCCCAGTGAAGTCCTGGGTCTTTGGGCATTTAGAGAAAGCCCTTGGGTGTTCTGTTTTGTGTTAAAAAGATGGAGGAAAATATTTTTGTTTAACGATACCTTCAGAAGCTAAGGCCAAATTATGCATTAAGCTAAAACTCTCAGAACTCCGTACTTCCAAAGCATTTCTTGCCCATGGTACCCTCCCTGCTTCAGCGAGGACATTTAAAGGTTTTTGAAGTGTGGAGCTTTGATAACTAGACCAAACAGAGACCAGGGAGACTCTTAATGTGCAAGACACCTACTGACTCTCATCTCGCCTACCTGCTGCATGGAGCCCAGGTCCCAGACTCTGATGGTATTGTCCTGAGACACCGTTGCCATCTGCTTCCAAATCCCCTCCACCGAGAACGCCAACACGGAATCCTCATGAGATCGCATGAGGGTGTTATAGTCCCGGGACTGGATATCCAGGTAGCCCAGATTCCCAGCATCCGTTGTGCACAAGACTTTGCGGCTGTCCGGACTGATGCAAACAGAACTCACTGGAGCCTCGTGCTCTGGGGAAAGAGACAGGAGTCAGCAACGGCCCCCAGAAAAGGAGCAGCAGCAGTGGGAGCGCAGCTACCCAAGCAGATTCACATTTGGGAAAGCAATGCACACGGCAACGAGCATCCCACGTGACCTCAGGATTGAATGCTCACAGGTTTGAATTTAGTGACAAATTAGTCTCTGCCCTTTCTAAAAGTCCTCAGGATCTGCTGTTACGGTGGTTGATTCAAAAACAGTGAAGAACTGCTCAACTTCTCCCCTAATTTTTCATGGACAAAAGAGCCATGGATGCAAGGGCACAGAAATCAAGACGGAGTGCCTGCTCTCACCCAGGAGATCCTGCCTTTCCCCTACAAGTTACAAGAACGAACATGAATAATTGTTGTTGAAGTAAAAGACTTCCAACCCAGCCACTCCTAGAGAGAGCAGGCACAAAAGATGCTTTCGTTCACGAGAATTGCTTTAGACGTGGCAGCAGAGCTTTGGCTTCGCGGCAGCAGGCTGATGGAGACGTGGAGCTCAGAAGCACCCGTCCCAGCTCTACTCACCTGCCTCTAAGACAACAGCCGAGAAGTCCAGTGGCCACAGCCGCAGGTAGCCGTCTTCTGAACCCGTGGCGCAGAAGGTTGAAGAGAAGCTAATACTGTTTATAGCGATCCCAGGGCCTGAAAACCCAAAAAAACGATGCCACCTTGTACACTTGAAACAAGAAAACACAAATGAGGGTTTTCCCCATCCGAAAGCTGACTCCAATGGTCCACCCGCACCAGCAGCTGAAGGCTCAGAAGAAGCCAGGAATCCCATGGTGACCAACAGTATAGGGTGAAGAGCCTCAGCTAGCCCTTCTCAGGACTCAAAATAGCCCCCGTCCCTTTCCAGCACTCCTCTTTACCATCGTGCAACTCTGCTTACTCTCGCCAGGCACAGAAAATTCTTACCACTTTTTAAACCCTGCCATACTTTTGGCTTAACAGGATCCTGTGGCAAGGGATTTCCTAGATTAACTGCCTGAGACACAAACCCCTTTCATTTCCGCGGCCTCAGATCCTCTCGGCAGCATAATCAGAAGGGAGAGAGAATACAGATCTACAGAAACTGTTTTTTTTTTATTCAGGTATAAAGCCAAAACACTGGCGAGAGCCAGCACTGCTACCAGGAGGACACCCAAGGACATCGTTTCATCTCCTCTTGGGAGTTTTCTCGCCCACGAAGTGAGAAGCGGAGTTCCATACCTCTCAAAGGGGCGCGCTCTAGATTAATTAGCTCAATTTGCCAAAGCAAACTATGCACTAAGTTTTAAGATATCAGAGCAATCACACTTGAAAGTGAATTCTTCCCGCTGTTAAAATTAATGGAAGAGCTGAAAGCTGTACTACTTAGTATACAGCAACAAAGATTTCCCAAACACTTGGCACAGGCTGAATAACGAAAAAATCCCAATTCGTCTTTTTCATTGGTCTGCTTAGCTCTTTTTCCATCTCTACATTAAGATTCCCATCAGCCAATTAAGACCTTGTTTCATGTTTCTAAAAGTAGTCTTCCTCTGAAAGTGCAATCAGTATTTAAAATGCTAAAATTCTTTCTTAAAATGATACTTTGCTGTACTAAGGAAGATTATTTGCAGTACTTAAGAGGCAAATAGCTAGCAGTGATCTAATCAACCCAAAATAATCCTTCGCAGTAGGTAAATTGCTGGTTGATTTTACCAGAGATGTGTTTGAATTCATTTCTGACCCCGAGGTGCTCCCCTGGCTGGTCCCTGCCTGCAGGTACTCCTACCTGCGCCGCCTGCCTTGTCCTGCCGCTGGCAACCCCGGGACTGTGCCGGCAGGAGCCGCCGCACGCTCCGCATGCAGACGTTCTTGTAGTCCACCTCCAGGACGTGACCGCTCTTGCTGCTGACAAAGCTGTAAAGGAGAGAGAGAGCGAGCACACCAGCACCCCAGGGTTAAGAGGAGCTGCGCCGGTGTGGTTTAGTAAAAACGCACCTTGGTTTACCCGTTAAACTCTTTTGCCTGATGGAAAGCAATTCTGGTTCACAGTCACCTAACAGGTCAACGAGGTGTCCAAAGGCACCTTTCCACGTGCTACCGTACAAATCTACAATCAAGTCAGAGCTTCCTGGTTTATTTCTTGTCCCTTTTGAAACGTTAATTAGCAAAAGAGCTAAAAGCTCAGCCTTTCTGGAACAGTATGTGGTAGCAACAAAGGTCTGGCTCTGATGATCAAAATAAAATAATAAAAAAAGCGTGTATCTGTCTATATGCAAGAAGTTCATAGAATCAC
>VZSZ01011811.1:337194-423745 GCA_013398815.1 Ibidorhyncha struthersii | reverse complement strand
AGAGGTCCCTTCCAACCCTGACTATTCTGTGATTCCGTGAATGAAGACCCTGGGGGCTGGTATAAACATTTTTTCTGTACAATTTTACATCAACTAAAAAGCAGCTCTGAGTTTCAAATCTGAGCTTTATCTAAAAGCAAGTGAATTTTTATGGCATTTTTTTTCAGGTTTGTGGGTTTGTTTTGGTATATTTATTTCTAGGCTCCTACTAGAGCATATTTCTAGGCTACTAACTTTCCAATAATATTTTGACCCCTGCAGAGCAAATGCCAGCCTGCAGGCTTGTCGCCTTATGTCCTGCAGTCTCCCTAGAGTAATTCATAAATCTTTGATACAATTCCGGAGTTAACCTCTCCTTCCTCAAACTCTGTAGCCCATAGTTGGAAAAAATCCTGCATTGCTTTGAAACGAGGTGATCCCTTAAAATTCCCATGTTTCTGATATAATTTTAAATGAGATATTGCTTGAGATATCAAATGAGCCAGCAGTGTGCCCAGGTGGCCAAGAAGGCCAATGGCATCCTGGCCTGTATCAGGAATAGTGTGGTGAGCAGGACTAGGGAAGTGATCGTCCCCCTGTACTCGGCACTGGTGAGGCCACGCTGCAAATACTGTGTTCAGTTTTGGGCCCCTCACTACGAGAAAGACACTGAGATTCTGGAGTGTGTCCAGAGGAGGGTGACAAAGCTGGTGAGGGGTCTGGGGGACAAGTCTTATCAGGAACGACTGAGGGAACTGGGACTGTTTAGCCTGGAGAAAAGGAGGATGAGGGGAGACCTTATTGCTCTCTACAACTACCTGAAAGGAGGTTGTAGCAAGGTGGAGGTTGATCTCTTCTCCCAAGCAGCAAGCAATAGAAAAAGGGGAAACGGCCTCAAGTTGGCCCATGGCACGTTTAGATTGGATATCAGGAAAAGTTTTTTCACAGAAAGGGTTATCAAGCACTGGAACAGGCTGCCCAGGGAAGTGGTGGAATCGCCATCCCTGGAGGCATTTAAAAGATTGGTAGACATGGTGCTTAGAGACATGGTTTAGTGGTGCTTAGGGACATGGTTTAGTGGTGGTTTTGGCAGCATTACATTGATGGTTGGACTTGATGATCTTAAAGGTCCCTACCAACCTAGACAATTCTATGATTCTATCTCTGTAGCTAGCCAAGTCTAACTGTTGAGTTTGCAATAAGCCAGAAAGCAATGCAAGACGCTTGGAAGTACGCTATCTGCCCTTGAGTCGTTAAAACACAGTTAAAAGGATAAACATTTTATTTCATGCCCTACACTATCATTTCACTGTAGTCATGAAGAAATTCCATCCCTTTGTTATCACACATGTATACAGAGATAGCATAGACTAAATTCAGCATATTTAGCTCATTGTAAGAACTTCTTATAAAGGTGCCAGCTCTGGTCTTTGTTAGGTCAGACAGAAAACAATTATACTTCTCCTCTGGGATGTGCTCTCAGCTTTTACGACTGCAGTCACAACAGCAAGCTAGCCAAAGTTTCATAGCTTCCCAAATAAAAATGTCTGCCTGATTTGATAGCAGCAGTTTCCAAATTGTCTCCCCTTTAACTTAAGGAAACTGGCTGGGACTGAGAAACACTGAGGCTGCAGTTTGCCGGTGGAGTAATAAATGAAAGACTAAAGAGACTATTATAAAGTGCCCTGCCTTTCAGCAGAACACTGGCTATGGAATTAAGACCAACAGAGTATAATTGTTAAAAATGTACAGAATAACATTATTTGAAACGGAGGGTGCCTATTAGCAGGACAAAAATATTATTCTAAAGACATCTTAATCTGCTGTCGTGACGGGAAGATAGTGTACTATATCATCACGGGATTGTCTAGAGTGGATATTATTATTGCTAAGGACTACATCAACACAACAGGGTGTAGCAATGGCTTGGAGAAAAAGCAGACTGTAATACTAGTGGGACTGAGAAAATGCCCCATCCAGTGTGGCATGCAGAAAGGTCCCTGAGAGACAGGTCTGGAAAGCTCTGAGATAAGAGTGGAGACAAGCCGAGAGTTTGCCATGCAGAGACATAAATCTAGTCAGGGTCCTGCATCTCGTCAGAAGCCACTGTGATTTGCTTTCTCTTGTAGTCTGTAAAATGAAAAAATAGTCCTGCCTGGGGCCTGAAAGCCATTGGAAACATGTAACTGTTTCTATGGTTAATAAATATTTGAAATATAGCAAATAAAACAGAACGTTCACTGTTCTGTTCAATATTTGAAATGTAAACTGAACTGTAACTTGTACATACATTTCATACATTGTGTACTGTGGGAGAGCCTCAATGAAGAGAAGTCTGCAAATGAAGGCAAGGAGGGCTTAAAAATTTTACCCTGGAAAATCTAAAAAAGGTATCTGCAAAATTGTATTTGGAAAAAAAAGAGAATCAAGTAAGTTTGGTTTGAGGAATTTCTCTTGTGTATTATTGGGAGAGGAATATGAGGATTAGAGTTGTTACGGATTGTTGCATGGGCTGTACTGGAGAGGTAAGAGAAGGATTGTCTTGGGGATGGGGGTGGAAAATCAAACCACAAAAGCCGTTGTGGAATTTTTTCTGATGGACAGAGGAGACTATTTGATTCTTTTTTTTTTTTTTTTTTCACATGGCACAAAAGGAAGGAAACAGGTCTGCCTCCCCAGAAGATGCTTAGCACAAAAGTTGTAGACCCCCTGGTCACTGTAGAAGATGTTGACCCTCACAGCACCCCATCAAGCTTCTTGGAAGGGAGGCAAAACTTTTAGGACCACGGTGGTTCTGAGGCTGCTACAAGCCTGTTCTTTGCTCGGCACAGCAGAGATGGAAAGTGAGTAAGCTAACGCCTTTAAGCAGCAATTGCTGGGAGATGAGAAACTGAGGTCAATTGCCTTGTTTGCCATGTAATATAATGTAATTCAACGCCCCAGTGCAAGTCTGAGTCAGGATTCTTCAGCCACTCTAATTCAGCCAACGTCTTACAATGGCTAATTGCTCCGTCACATTTTAACTGACGTTTTTTACTGCATAAGTTGCAGCAGGCACTGCTGCTTCACTGTGTTTTCATGCTTCTATAAGGCTATGCTGAGGCTTCAGGAATATCTTAAGAAAGAGAGTAAGATTTCTGTCTTTTAAGCTGTAGAAACTTAAAATGTCACTTGCAAAGGAATTTTTTGAAAAACTAACATTTTGCCTTTTTAGGAAAGCACTTTTAATATAATGAGGATTTTATGGGTTTTTGCTTTTAGGTGATGATTTTTTTTACTTCTTTAAGATCAGTGTCAAATCTGGTCCTTTTTGAAGACTGAATTTACTGAAGAAGTTTCCTTTGGAGCCTCTCAGATGATTAGTGTGAGCTACCCATCACATCGGATGTGTAAGAATGTCAATTAGGACACCCTCCTGTGTTCAGGGTACTGAACTTAAAATCACAGTTGGCAAAAACTGAATGGAATTGGAACCTTATGTGAAAAAAAAAAAAAAAATTGAAACAGTATATAGAACCTTAACTTGAAAAGTCTTAAAAATCCAAACTCAATTTAAAATATCCATTCCCTAAGATGAAATCAGTTGTCGACTTCTTGTAACAAAGTCTTCAAGGCCAAACGTTGAGGATTTCTACTACAAGAGCCTGACAAGAAGAGGTTACTTACTAGTAACGGGAGTTCTTTCAGATGCGGAGCTGACATACGTATACATTTATACTGTTAAGTGTATATATGCTTTATCCCTCCAGACCTCAGAACTTTTACTTTTGGGGAGATTTAGAAAGGACATGGATTTTTCTGTGCTTTCCAATGTGTCAGCCTTCGTGCATTCGAGGGGAAGAAAGCTCAGCTTGCTGAAGAGAGTATGATGAGACCAACATGGCTGGCAGTGGCTTGTAACAGCTGCATGAGGCTTTCATGATCAGGCACTCCAGAAACTTAAATTCTTGACCCTTTCTCATTCTGGATTTAAAGCAGTTGTGGAAGGCAAACTCTTCTGAATCCATCCCTCTCTTCTAACGTGGTACAGAAAGATATCTTGTATGCAATGGGAGGATGGAAAAAGGCCTTCAAAGTGGGCCTTTCAGGCTGTTGCACAAGCCATCAATGTAGATGAGAGAGGAGATTCATTTTCTCATGAGCTGAAAGCTCCTTGTACCTGAGTGTGCGCCATCTCAAGAAGTTTGCCAGGAGCAACTGAAATGGTTTGACACATTCTATCTAATCTGCCCCAGAGAGGGGACTGTCTGGGCATGCAGCCTTTGGGTACTGCAAGGGAAGAAGTTTTCTGGAGACGTGGGGATGTCACACTGATTGTACCTGAATGATCATATGAACAGAGAAAAATTTTATAAAGTCTCCTAATCCCCCAGCACTGGACAGAACTTTGAGAATGCACTCTGAATGCACGCTTTTTCATCTCTGCTAAGTATGTACACTAGCAGTTTCCAATTCTTATCCAGCTTAGTCTATGCAATGAAGGACAAAAGAATACAGAAAAGAAGAAAAAAGTCTTTGTGCTGTGCAGAGCATCAGTCTAACCCTTGGCATAAGCAAGAGCAGAAATTGTTCCAATTTATGCTCATTGTCTTTAGGTGCATTGGGCAATGAAGGAATATCTAATGGAAATTACTTTAGTTGTCTCCCATATATGAACCAGAATTTGCTATAGGAACTGTTATGATGCTTTGTTTCTCCAGAGAGAATCCTTCACTGGTAGTTTTAGGGCTGCTTTATAAGTGAACGAGAGTGAAGTGCATTTCAAATATCGAGCAATAAATCCTCTTCTTCCTCCAAACCTTGTCCCCTTCAGTATTCTTTAATCAAGTCTCATGTTTTTGCAATGTTGAATATACAATTTTAATTCTGAGTAGAGCAGTTACATGTACAGTCACTCCTAAATAGTAAGTATCGGTAACGCTGGCAGTGGATGCTTTCCTATCTACAATAAAATTGTTCTTGCCCACATTTCCTCAGGAACTGCAGGACCTAAGGGAGTGAAATTTTTTTCATACTATTGTATATATTGTATTGCCATAATATATATGAATTAAGATGCATCTTTTTTACATCTTATTGTAGATTTCTACCACTTTAAGCCTTATTTTTCCTAACGTCATTTGACTTCTATCCATTGACAAATGGGTAGGACTGTTTCTATTAGCGAACTGGAAGTGTTAGACTTTCAATAGAAAATTTAATTTACTGTATGCTTGTGTTCTGAATATCTACCTATTTTTTAGGGAGCTTGCACTTGCATCACAAATGCTAGATCCTGAGAAATAAAGCAACACAAAACAAAAAGAGAATATTTGAGTAGGTAACACCCTACTGAGGATTATGTTGCAGGAGAAAACTAAGACAGTTAGACATTAAAGTTTCTGTATCACCTAAAATAGGAATTTAGAGTGCCTGGGGTATTAAATGCTCCTCCTAAGGTATGGAAAGTGAGAAAAATGTTGTAATTAGTCCTGGATCGCTATTCTTTCCTTGCCAAGCAAGGGGAAAATAAATTTCATCTGCTATACCTGGGCCTATGTTTGTGCTTGATTATTAAACCTATAAATGAAACTGCAGTACTTTGAAACCATCAAGAGCATCTAAATGGATCAGGAGAAATAATAACCTCACTCAATCAGTCTAATTTCAGTTGATTCACTTAACACTGAAATTATATAATGTAACATCTTGTTGACCATTGTCTATCTATTTTTAACACAATTTGGAAGTTTTTGCTGCTCCCTATGGACACTAAAATATCAGCGGAGAAGTTAAACAACAAAAGCACTGAACCAAAACACTAAAATTCTTTGTAGCCTACCTTCCTGTACATCTCGTTATTTAAACTCTCCTACACGCTATCGCTCTGCAATGTTGACTGTTTCCCCAGTCACAAATACGTCTGAGTTCAGACACATTTATCTTTTATATTTAACTTATTTATAACAGTGTAAGCATGTTTCAAGAATTCATAGACATTATACTATATTAAAATATTTTTTCTTGAATGATTTAAAGTTTCAGTAGCATTTTAAATTTCTCTTGTGCTTAACTCAAATGGCAAGCATTCCTGAACTTTTTGGACAATACACCCTCTTAGTCCTAAAAATTAGAGCCACTACTTATTTCACCAAATTTAGCTGAAAACAATGTGACTGATTGATATGTATTCATGATTTCTTGAAACACCAGTAGTCTGTGCATTACCATCTGACAAGCATAAATATAGGAAGAACTTAGTCATTTTCCACCAAAATAACAGGAGCTGCGAGGACTTTTGCTGAAATAGCATTTTTGAGAATTTTTTTTAGGCAAGAAGGTTGGAACAAGAAGGGAAGAATTAAAGCATTAATTTGCTATTTTCAAAATAAATGTATCTTTTTTGAAAAGCAAAAGACGCTGCTAAAATAAAATTTTCTCAAATTCCATATCTGCATTATTTGTTAACCTAAAACTCCCACTGACATGTCAGAGAGCAGGGAACAGCAGAGGGGCCATCTAATAATAATAATAATAACAATAATCTGTTGACAGTTACAGGGGCAACCTCTTCCACAGGAACACAGAAAGGACAATGCTCTGCACAGATCTCTGTTATCACAGATGTTTCAAGTCTTTCAGATTCAGTGTGGTGGCCAAATACTCCTAAGACCTCTTGAGATACGTAATTAGCTATCTGTGTGGTCTCTTCTTTGTCAGATCTGTAAGTGTTTTGGTTCTCTGGTTAAAGTAAATACATAACCTTTCATACATTCTCTATGCATTTGCAGAGGAAGCTTCAGTTTTGCCAGTTTAGTCAATATAACATCAAAAAGTATAAACAATATTTAGAGAGAAGTTTGAGTTATTGGGACTGATCCAACTTAACACTGAAACACTGAAAGTCATGGAACAGCAGGGTAAGAAATCTGAAGAAATCACTTACGGTGGTAACACCTGACCTCTGGGCCAAAAAGCAGTCCACATCTGCTTCATGAAGGTGGGATGTGCCCAGACTCAAAGGGCCCCCGTAAGGAAGTGTCCAACCCTCTCACCCCTTGTTGGCTGGCATGGGATGGACCCACGAGGGTAAAAGACATCACCAAACCCATCCTTCCCTGACTGTACAGGCAGTACAACACAGTGAAAATGCAGGATGCCCTGCAAACTCAGTTTAAGCTAATTCCCGAGCCCACCTCTTAGCAGGATTGAGCACTGTATATAATGCACATCGACCAGTTCTGATTTGTTTCGTGTGGTGTGCATGGAGGTTTCAGAACTGGTGGCCAAACCTGCTTGTTAGAAACTTCCTGGAAGGCTGTAGCTTAGCTTAGAAGAATTACATGTCAAGACTTGTACGAAAAGCTACTCGCTAAGTTTACAGTCAACAGCCGAGATCCCAGAGGTGAGTTATTTCAGATGGGAAATGAGATAATATCAAAATATTTCCTCTTCTCCAGAAATGTTCTTTTACTGTCCCATAGCAGATTAGCCTTTTCATGTGCTAAATGAATGTTACCTTCCATTAATTGCCATATACCCTGAAAATGTTTTAATATAATTAAAGAAATATTACTACTAGAAAGAACTATTAAATGAAGTATCATCTGTAAACTGACCACATCAAACGCAGTGAATACATGGCAGTAGTGGTGATTAGTCTTCAAGTCTTTAGTGATGTACGCAAATGTAGAAAGGTCTTCAGGGTCTTGTGCAGCACAGGAAATGTTACGGATTTCATGTTCAGCAATAATATTCTGTTTAAAAGAAAATATTTTCAATCAGTTTAGGAATTACATGTAAAAGAGCCACAACAAGCATGTTTTTTAGATTTGCATTTATGTTTGCCTGCTCTGCTGGAGCAATTTGGAAGTTTCTTAATAAGAAGAGATTTAATACACCTCATGTATGATCTTACACAGGTCATTGGAATTTTGATCCTCTCCAATTATATCTAAAATTGCCAATAACCTGGTAGGAAACAATCACATTCTAGAGCCTACCCTATGAGTCCGCTTGGGTTTTGTACTGTTTATTCAGTATCATATGACAAAGAGACATCTTTCCTGACATAAGCTGTAAATACAGTTTCAAAGCACTACAGGAGCATCTTATAATGCTGCTGTTTTTCTGTATCATGATCACTATATAACACCGTTTCAGTCTACTGATAAGACAGGAGCTGGTAAAACCCAACAGGCTCAATATCCATTTTTTGCACGTGTTGTTTGATACATTTCAGCTACACTTTTTCAAGAGCAAAAACCATCAAAACACTTATAATTAAAACCCTGAGCTCTGGAAAGGCTTCTATTTAGGAAAAAAGATAACTGCAGAAGGATCTGGCAAGTTTTCTCCACTTACTGACATCAGCATCCTGTAAGAGAGATGTAGAAAAATTAAACCATTCATGCACCGAGCGACTACTTGCAACAGCCAATGTAAGCTATAGCGTACTATTGAGACAGAGGTGGGGCATGTCTGTCCCATGAAATAAAAAAAAAAGCTGTCTTAAAGCTTTGGAGAAAAATATGAATATTCATTACATAAATTGCTGATATGTAATTATTGTGTTCAGGCCACAGGAACCATGAAGCCAGAGAAAGACACTGCAGAGTGGCTTATGATTAGGCCTCCTTCAGCAACACACACATTTCAAATGGCTTATTTAAACAGAAGAATGATTCACTGAATATGAATTTACTTAGCAGTTAGTTTATATGCTTTTCTGAATTGTGGCCCTGCTGGCTGTAGCTCTGGCTTTTCCACAAAAATACCCAAAGAGCACAAGCCCGCTGCAGCATGACATTGCTATCACACTACACAACACGTGACATCTGTGGTGTCCCTGTCCCTCACAGGGCCACCGTTTGCTGCTGCCTCAGTGGCACCTGTCCAAGTTAGAACAATCTCTGAGCATCTCTGGTTTTCTCTCACCCTTGTCTTTTCCTTCCCACCTCCACTCCTCCCTCTGGGTTTTTTTTTTTTTTTTTCTGAGAACAAGAAACATATGCAACTAAGTCCCTTAAGATGCTTTGCCATATCTTCTTTCATTTGCTAAGTGGCAACTTTTCCCCTTGCATGTAGGTGTCAAGTTTTCAAAAAGCCATATTAATATATCTAATTGAAGAAATCATGGCTTAGGAAAAATCTTAATAAAAAGCATTCCAAATTTCAAATTATGGAAAAACCAAGATAAGGGAACTGTTACTGAAGAAATGAAATAATCCTCTTAATCTTAAATTGTTGCAACATACTTGATTATTTCTGTTTAATGCATTATTCATAAAAATGACAAAACCAGTACTTATGTTTCAATATATGCCAATTTATAACGACATGTATAATCAGTGCTTAACAATCAATCATTGGCTTTTTATGTTGCTTTAAGCATTTTATTTGCTTTGTTCTCAAATTGATAACTTTTACCCTCAATAAAGATTTTGATGAGAATTACAGTTATACCAAACCCAGGGATTTAGATGTCCAAAGATACAGCTGTAATATACTGTCATTGATGTTGTATTGGCAACATCGTAATTTAGAAGGCAGAAAGAATTAAAGCTTGAAAGGTCTTCAAGTTGTGTGAAATATTTACGCCAAATCATGAGCCACAAAGTAATCACCTGAAGTTATGCAGTGTATGTGAAGAGAGCTCTGCTATGCTGAAACTTTTCTGAGGTGACCTGGGGTTGACACAGGGCTTTGCACTTGAGTCACAACTCACAGAGTTTTAACTTCAAACCCAAATGAAGTTTGGAAACATCCGTATCAAGTTTGTTTCAAATAAAATGAGCTATTAAATGTTATGGATGAAAATGAGTAGCGAAATTGAGCTTTCTCCCTAGCTTCTATAGGATATCTTCTCTGATCACCTTTCAAAATTAAACATGTTTTCAGCGTGTGCATTTACTGTTTCCTAGGGTCACTACTCCAGTAGACCCATGGTCTTACTCTGTGGAAATGACAAGTCTAGGAACCAGCTCGCTGTTCTGGGTACACTCCTCAGGCACTGACCGACAGTGTACAGTCGTCATTCTAAAATTTGTCACTCAGTTTGTCAAGAGAAACCTCCAGCTGAAAAAGCAGGGAAGCTGAAAGTCGGTTCTGGTTCTGCCAAGGAAATACCTCTGAGGGATCAGGTTTTTGCTAAGCAGCCTTCCTTTTGCCTGCCTACCTTGTGTCAGACAATCCCCTTCCTGGCCAAAATCATCCAGAAAGTTAGGGTTAGCTGTGACCCACAAGAAAATTCTGCAAGTCTGCTTTTTCCTAAGCAGCAATTTCTTCCCAGCCTCACTTGCAAAGAAATGGCGTCGTGTCAAAGTGGTGTCATGCCAAGCTCCAAGGCGCCACTGAAATAGCTGTCATGGAACGAGGTCAGGGCCCCTTTGTCACCTGAAGCTTTGCCTGCTACGACTCGGAATACAAATTCTTAGCTTGGTGGCAGAAAGGAAAAGGATGAACAGCCATGAGAGCTGAGTTTTCAAGCACATAACTGCTAGCTAGTTTTGTCATTAAAAAAATATGCATTTATTGCTACGTGGTGCCCAGCGCTGTCAACTAGAAGCTCATATGGAAGCAGTACAAGTCTGAATAGGATCTCACCTTAGTGCTAATCTGTTTTGGGTCTTGAAGGAATTGGGTACAGCACACTGTGGACAAGGATGATAACAACGCTCCTGGGAGAGTTGCAGGCTATTACCTGGTTTTTACAGAAGGGAAAGGCAGTGCAGATTTTGAACTGGAGAGAAACCAATCTACCACTTGAGAAAAAACACAGGACCGTGGCATCATTTACCTCCATCAAACACATCTATTGCACTACTAGGCATAAGATTTCAGTGGGACCCATCTAGAGCCACCTAATGCAATTTGCCAAGCTTCTTTCAAGTTTTCTTCTTACGTGAGACTCCATGCACTGTGCAAAGAGATACTGGAAGCTCCTTTTGTTCTCCTGAGGTTTTTTTTTTTTAAACCTAAGGACTTTGCAGTTACAACCTTTACACTACAGAGATTTAAGAGCTGAAAACAGTCTTATCCAAGTTAGAGTTAACAGCATTGCAATGTCCTGATTTATGCCCTGCACATCAGAGAACATAAAGGAAATGAGGGTTGTAGAAGTTCAGTTTTGAATCAATGGAAGAAAAAGGAGCTGACAGGAATCCCTGGCCTCCCTGCTCTGGCAAATATGCCAGACTTGACATAATAGTAATTTCACCTCTTTTTTCTTTCCTACCATCTTCTAACCCTAGATATGGCTCCCAAACTCTAGCAGAATTTCACAAATCTGCTTCTCTTCTTTCACTTAAACCCCATTTCTAGTTAAACACCTTTAAAAACTGACTGATTTGGCAAGTTTGATGGATACTGGGTTAGATGTATCGTGTAGTCTGAATATTCAGCAACACAAAGCAGTTACATAAATTATTAACCTGGTCAGGTAGCTGGGTTGTCAGATTTATTTTTTGTATTGCTTAGTGAATTTTAGTCACATAACAGAAAAGATAATTTATTTTCTATTCATATGCAAACATCAGTATGGACTGCATTTTCTTGCCATTTTTGACATCCAAAGAAGAGAAATTCATCCCTTACTTTACCCCTGCTTGCAGAGCATTTTACTTTGGCTAAGCAATAACCCATTGCTCTGTCCATCACTGGGTTCTCTGGTCTCGCAATTTCTGCTTTTTGGTTTTGTTTTTTTTGTTTGTTTGTTTTTTGTTTTTTTTTTTAACATGTTGGATTTATTTAAAAATGTAAGAAACAAAGCACAGGGGCATTGCCACACAGAAAGATGAAAAAAATATGGAATAACAACTGTTAAGAAGCTGCTGCAGTTTAGGGAGCCAAATGGCTAGTACCAGGAAAAGAGCTCTCGGAGAGCTCTGGCATTTGAAAAGGACATTCAAGGCTCATGTCTCTTATTCTTACAACGGCTGGCCCTGCATAAAACCTTGTATCTTTATTGTTCATTGAGACATCTTTATTTTTTTTTCCCCAAAATTATATTGATGAACAAATACATATACATAGTGCATATTTAAGGAACTGTATAGGGAACAATATGGTAAAGAATTCCACAGAGGCTCCCTGCCAAATGTCTGTTGTGATAAGCTTGCCTTTTAATGGCAGAAGGTTGGACACAATGTTCTCTAAATGAGCCATTAAAGCTGCTTCACTTGTCCTCCAGATTGAGTTTCTGGAGAATGGCAATAAGATTACATCCATTTTGGAGAGAAGAGAAAAAAGGGAGGAAAACACAAAGTGCAACTCTGTCCCCTGTCTGGCCTGGTGCTCTTACAGAGCCAGCCTCATAGGTATTCCTATTTGTGAGAAATAAAAGCTAATATTAAACAATTGCACATACCTTATTTGTTGCATCAATAAATTTGACTCCCTTGTAAGAAACAGACAGGACAATGGTTGGTACTTTCTTCATTTGTTCTGTAGACTTCTGAAACCAAAATGAAGATGTTGTTAGAGTTGTGTTGCATTGCAAGAACAGTGCTCTTTCTGTTCTGCTTCTGACAAAACACCCAAGTTAAACAAAAGGTACTTATCCAAATATTTGAATTGTTCTTGAGCTGACTATGCTCTGGGCTTTTGAAACAGCTGCCTTGTAGTTACAAAACTAAAAAGAGCTTTACAGTTTGTTGCAAGGACGATAAAAATTCTCCTTTTTCCTAGCACAATGGGAAGAGAATGATGTAAGTTTGCTGGGCTTAAAAAGGCCAGTCATGCATTTGGGGTTTTCCCAAAACGTGTATGTTTAAGACATCTACCTGATATGCCCCATTCATTGTGGCCTCACCTCCTCTTTCCTGCCCCACCCAGCTGTAAAAACCAACAGTGCAGTACTTCTCATAGTACTGCTCCTTTGCTGCAATTAGTTGCTATTTAGAAATATTTCACTCTCTTGCCTTCTTGCAGTTGTATTTGTGACATAAGGTGTGGCTGCAGCCTACTAGTGCTGGTCTACTTCTGTGTGCCTTCAACATGATGCACACAGCAAAGAGGTTTCCTGCCAGACTGGCCAAGTACTTGGGATAGATTTAAGTCCTCTGCAGAAAACCTGTTGATTAGTTTACGGATTAAATTTACTAAAAATATAAAAACAAAGAAAAAATGGCATTAATAGTTTATAGCTGATTTAGAATTCTTTTAAGGTGGAAGGCAATGACGGACAAGATTATTTGATACAAAACTACTTCAGAGAAATAATGTAGATAAAGTTTAGAGAACACTCGCTCATGGTACTATCTAGAAACAATCATAGAGATCAAGCAAACGTTTGCTTGAGAGGAAAGAGTAAGTAAGTTCAGCTACAGTTAAAGATGAAGAAATACCAGCACATGGAATGAGAGCGTAAATGCGTTGACAGGTCTAGAATTGTCACCTAGACAGATCATTAGAGCAGCTGAACAAAAGTAGCAGTGGTGGTTTTGAAGTCTTCAAGAAAAATAAAATAGCACAGAGATAAGCTTGAAAACACAGACTGTATCTGAAAAAAAAACGTTTGAAAAATAGGTGATGGTAACACTAGAGAGCAAAACAAAGAAAAGCTAAAAAGAAAAATCCTGTAATCAAGTCCCCTTATCAGATGGCCTCCTTCCTTCCAGAATCAAATGGGACTCCATTTTTGCCAGCATAATATTCAAAGCTACAGATCCAGCTACATTCTGCAATTAGTGTCCCATGCCATGAAGGCTAAAACCTCTAATTAAAGTCTCAAGGAGAGCCCCACCCATCCGTGTAACAGAGAGGACTGTTGCATCTCTCAGTATCAAATAACAAGAGACTGAAGATGACAAGCAAGTGTCGGTTTATCCTGGAGAAAGCTTCTTTCACCCAGAAGGTTAGGCACTTTTAAAAAATGAAAGTTTAAATGGTAAGACACCTTGAAGAATCTAACAAAACCTGAAGGAAGACACTAATCTCATTTGCAGGTTGCAGGTCTCTGAACTGAGTGGAGAAAGAAACAGTAACCCTGCCAAAAGCAGAGCAAGTACGTACCTCTGTGTGTGTGTGTGTGTGTGTCTCTGTGTGTGTCTCCATAACAGATCTCAAACCAGCCTTTTCATAAAACTCAATTTCAATACACAGAAAGCATGACAGTGACTGTACGGAAGCAGCAGTACATACATCTATCAGAATAACAAGCAATATACCCCGCATATGCTCATATCCAGACAAAATATTCACAATATGACAACATCACTTTAATCATCTGGCACCCCAGCAATCATCCAACTTTTGTCCTTTCTTTCTATCCCGACAGCTACTCTCAGAAGCTCTTTGTCTCCCACTTTGATTATTGTAATTATCTTCTTCCTCGCCTCCTTAGCAGCAAAATTCCTCTTCTCCTTCAACACGCTACACAAACACGGCTACTAAGTTAATCTATTTTAGCTTTTTGGTCTAATTTGCACTGTCTTCCATTTGCCATGAAGGTGAAGCTTCCTGTTGGCAAGGCCACGTCGTACTAACCATCTCGGAATCTTCTTTCATCTAGACCAGTAGTTTGTAATTTAATCATCTTCCGTACCTGCTCCACATTCACCTGGGTTTGTCTAGAGCAGACCAGATCTTTAGTATTTAATCGAGGTCGTGAACTGCCAGAGGACTGTATCTGAGTCAAACAGCTCATCAAGATCCTATTAAATTATATCTGGCAAATTAGAAAATGAATCAGAGTCTGATGGCCATTTGTAATTTATGAAGCCAAACTGTCTCAGCTGGTAAGGAGCAGTGGATGTCCCTCATCAGCTTGCATACAAACCCCAGGATTTGCACAAAGGTGTTCCGGAAGACTGTAGTCCAGTGTAGAAACATGTACCCCCACTGGAACAAACAGCTGGGCAGTGGAATAACATCCTTGGTTATTATGACAGTGCTATCATGAAAAACACACAGCTCTGCTCCCCCCCCGCTTTACTCCCAGTGATGCAGTAACTTAAGTCCACCATGTAATTATTACTCCCAAGCAGTTTCCAGACTTCAACAGTTTTGAGTTGTTGTGGTGAGCTCATACTACTTGCTTATTGCTTCTTTCTTTTTAACAGAGGAGGTGGCTGCCAGGATGTGTAACGTGAGTTTTCAGAGATACAATATGAATACCACTCACTCAGGCACAGTAACTGCTTTGGCTCTAAATTCTAGGATGTTGAGATGAAGTCCTGCAGCTTTCATGGTCCAACATTTCACACCTCTGTGCAGGCCAAGTGGGCATCTCTGCCTGTGCCTGTGCCCGTGCCCAGAATCTGAGAAGAGGGTGGGACACAGCAGTCAGTATTGCCTTTCCCTGGGCTTTTCAGGTTCTAGCCACCGTATCAACTCTGTGAGGACATGATGAGATGACAAAATATTCTTGTCCATCTGGTGCCTCTATGGGAAGCATACGGACCCAAGCCCAAAGTTATAGGAGCCACAGCTGAAGGCTGGCATTGGATGTCATGTGCATGCTGACATATGGTCTAACGCTCCAAGGCATTTTCATACCATGGTAGCAGGATTAGATTTTATCTCATGTAGAAGCAATCATAGTGACAGGACCCTGTCTTTGGGCAAGTGCTCACTAGCCTGGAACTGGTCATGGTTCTTACAAACTCCATCGTTTGTGACCGCAACTTTGGCTCTTTGTTTTAATCCTTGTTTTTTTAGGAGAATCATCTGGATGCACAGCAAGCATATTCTAGGCTTGTTGCCACTGCCCATCTCCAATCAGCTGGTAATCTACATAAGGACAGATGTGCATGCCCTGCCTCCTCAGGTGCACTGCTCCCACAGCGAGGAGTCTTCATGCTGCAGAGTCCACGTGCCAGAGAGACTGAGCTTTGGTCCCACTTCTGAAACACTTCCTACGGAACAGGTAGATGACTACGGGGAAGGAGGCTGTGTGTAACTCAAGAATCATGCAGCAGGCTTGACTGCAGACACAGGAAGATGAAAGTGTGACCATCCGAAGTCTAACGTGACATTTGTTCAGCTTCCCCAGACCCCCCAAAAGACATACAGCCTCTTTTCCTTTGGAATAAAGGATAACAGGAATAGCAGCCTCTCCTCTATTTTGAAGGCGCTGCATCCCCTCAGCACCCAGAATGGAGATCTGTCCAACGGAAGGTGTCTTCTGCATAATTGCCTGGTTATTACAGTGCTTGCTTTTACAATAAAGGTCTGGATTTAAGACCCCTCTGAGTTTGCATCTGAACCCACTGCTGCCGTTAACGCAGGACAGTGCCAAAGCCCTGAATAGCCTTGTACAGGGCTGCTCCCAATTCCTCCTCTTGAAACTGCTCATAAAGGGGTGCAAGAGCAGTGGTGCCAGAGGGAGAGAGTGAGAGAGCAGGCTTGCTTCTGGTCTGGTTTATGAATTTTCTCTAATTTCACTGAAAAAAACACCATACTCACAAGCAGACTCTAAACAGATTTCCACAGTATAGTACTACAAATTGTCTTAAGTGGGTAAAGCATTTCCACCTGTATTTTGATTTTGACTTAAAGGCTGTGAAGAACTGCTAGGCATTTATTTAGAATACAAAGTAGAATCCAACTAATTTGAGATCCACCTAGCCAGCGTATCTAACAAATCGAGATAATTAACGATGGCTTAACAGGCAGAGGTCTTTGTTCTAGGAATAAAGCAATATAAACTAGCTGTTTATTTTTAAAAAGCAAGTACATGCAAATACAAAACCTATAACCCTAAAGGGCCTTTAAGCCTTTTGAGGCAGGATTGTACTGCAATACCTTGTTCCGTGCAGAACGGAGAGCACTAATCCAACACTTTTGAATACTCCTGCAGTGTACAAACCATGGTGTCTCTGTGCACATACGCCCAAACAAAGCAGCTGAATCAGAAATTCAGGAGCACAAGTAGAACGGTGTCCGAGTAAGATGCTCACACATTCACTGGGTATACTGTAGCACATGGTGTAATCCAGCCCACTCTCAAAATGCTTTCATCTCGTCTATTTATTTCCTGCCAAGAGGAATCGGGATACACTGGTCCTTCTACTTTGCCATGTTGACCACTTTCATGTACTTATATATACATTTACAACTGGATTACTCAGCTTTCATACAGTGGCCAAAATGAAACCATGTTCATTTTTAGGTTTTACTGCATATGTAATTATACTCGATCTTGCAAATACACAGTAAAAAGGCATTATTCAACTATGCCAAGTCACTAACACTTCCATTCATAAATTTTGAGTACAAGTTTATGAGCCTGTAAAATCTTAAGATTTCATCTTGGCTTTTTACTTTTGCAAATGATTCTGCTAATTCTGTCCTATATTGTTTTTTAATAGCTATCTGAGGACTGTAGCTGGCAATTTTACTATTCAATTATGTACCGGAATCCACTTCACTAAGAGAATCTGAACATTTTCCCATACTGGTAGCAACTATTAATTCCAAATGGCATCAAACTGCACATTTCAAAATATGTATTGGTACCACCTACTATCATACCCATAAGTCTGTTACTTATTTAAGGCTTATGAAGCCCTATTAAACAGTTCTTTTTGAGTGAATCACTGACAATATCATGCATGAAATGAAATTGAAATAAAGTAAAAGTTCACATTTGACCGGTTAGTTTTGAAGCCAACTTTGAAACTACAATCTGCTCTTGTAACAAATATTTACTGACTTCTCTCAGTCCAAAAGGCTTAAAAATGCATCACTGACATAATTTAATACCTCTTGGAATAAGATAGCATCTGTAATCCCTGTGGTACAAGACTGTTTACTTCTCTACAATTAGTGGATGCCTCCAAGCTACATCATTAATATGAACATTGCACTGGGGATGCACCTGCAACTCATCTACTTGAGAATGAGAGTTTTTTGCTTTTGCAGTATCTGTACACACTCATCTGCTGCTGAAAGGGCAGCAATTCCTCCTACACCTTAGATTCCTTTCAGCCACAGCGTTCAAGGACAAACAATCCTCTGAAGAACATGGGAGGGCACGATGGGGATGTGCATAAGGACTGCACATCTTTAAGACCTCCCACCACTTGTTTTTTCCTTTTGAGTAATATCCATGCGCCTGTGCCACTGCAGGCCCTCCCAAAGCTGTGGCCACACGAGCGAGACAGAGCTACAAGTCCCAACAGAACAGACACCGAAGAAACTAAATTTTCAAATACAGTATTTGATCCTGATGTGGTATTTGCCTGGCTAGTCTCACTAGGAGGCCTACGGAGGACACTTCTACTTCTGGGGGAGAAATTAAACAGAGATTGAAAAGTAGAAAGGGATTAGCAGAAACAAGGAGACTGCCATCTATATCCAGGTCTTCCTTCTTCATGTTAGAAGAAATCAGGAAGGCATGCCCCAGATCCTGCCTATTTTCAGTGAGAGAGTCAACTCTGCTTCCTCTTTATCTTCCTCCCCAGAGCCAAGTAGATTTTGCAACAATTCCAACTTTGACATTTTGGTCTTAAGTCAGCAAGCTATGTTACCGGTTCCCCAGAACTTTGTCGTGAAATGTAAGAACCTTTTTTCTAACACGAAAGCCTTTAAGCAAATCCATAATATTCAGGAAGGTGGTAGGATGCAGGAACAAAATCTAAGTTCCCCACTGCTGCAGTAAATATCTGATTGGTTCAGATAGTTCAGTTGGTGTATGCAACATTAGTGATTTAATATTACTGCAAGGGAAGAGTTTACCTTGCTGCTGTGCTTATGCCAGTAAGTATAAAACCGTCCCCTTCCTACCTGGTCAAGGAATTCAGATGTGTAAATGCCAGATGGAGTCTACTGCAGAGAACAAGTCTCTTCCTAGCTCCGATTGAACTTTATTCCTTTTCTTTATTTTTATGTAAACACATGTTATTCTTGCTTTGTGTTCCTATGGTGATCTGAAGTAAAGGCAGTAATCTGATTGAAAACACGTGTAGTATTTCCTATCCCACACTGAGAAAGATGAAAGTTTTAAAGTTCTTGAAGGCACCTCTCAAATATAATTAATAAAACTATTCTGGCCAGGACAGCAAGATTTAATCTCCAAGTAGCAAAGGTCAGTTTACAGCAGGTGGGGAATGGAGATAAGGAGACAGTGCTGTCGACTGCAGAGGGAGCTTGTGAGAGAAAATAGCTGGAAACAAATAGGAAACCATAAAATATAAATCCGTCCTTGGAGTGCAAAAATGTGAATGGAAAAATAAAGTATAATCCCTCTAACAGGCACAGTTCTTGCCAAATATCCATAATTTTGGATGGCTGCAAGAGTCTGCAATTTGGGTGGGAACAAAAAGCATGCATAACCTTGACCCCGTGTCGAGCACAATCTACTGCATCTGCACGATTTTCCCCAAACAAATCCATCATCTGCCCTGCTGGAGCACACTGCTGTGAAACACAGTGGATAGCCAAGAAGAGTTATTAAGACAGAGGTTCCCAGGGTTTTTTTGTTTTGGTTTGGGTTTTTTTGTGTTTTTTTTTTTTTTTTACATTATAGAAGATTTAGGATGTCCCTTCACTCTTAAGCTAAGAGAAGGAGGCTGCTGTAAGCCCCTCTGTGGAGAGAGGCGAGGGATATCTGCATGACACTTCCCTTGAGAACCAAAAGCATCAATTGCAGTAACTGAAAGCACAGGAGGCACCTACAAGTAACAGGGAGGGATCTGCAGTCAGCAAACATGTCATTTTTGTTGTTTCTCTGTATCTATGAATGATTAAGGAAGAGCAAGACACTTTTTTTCACTGTTAGGCTTCTTTCATCCTTGTGCATCTGCTGACTGGAAGGCATCCAGTAAATATCAACACTTTTTTGATCAGCATTAGGTTAAAGATGGAGAAGCTAAAGCCACATTGGCAGAAAAACTAGGCACCTAATTTTCAGACATTCTCCTTAAAAATCACTATGGGGCTGAATCCAGAAAGATTAAAAAAATGCGGGGAAGAACCTCAATATGGTACAAGGTTATATGTGATGTACTCCCCTTTAACATTTCAGATTGCAGCATGCTATAGATTTGAAATATATAAATGGAAAAAACCCCACCCTAAAATTAATAAATGTTGCTCTATCATGTTAGTACAACTCCCTGTAAAAATCTTACTGACTCAAAAGACACTGGACAAGTGAACAGAATTCAGTACCTGAGAAGCAGTTAAATAATATATCTGGCTTTTCACTTAGTTTTTGTAAGTGAAATGTCCCTTTCAGTACATTTAAAGTGTAACTATAAAAGAAGCCCCATTTTCAGTGACAACCCAGTGGTACTTAAATACGATAGTGAACATCACAGCAAAACTTCAGGATGACTTAAGACTACCCGGACTCCCAATTCATAGACACCAACCTTCAGAACACAAGCAGAGGGAGGAAGTTTTGGAAAAAGATACGTTTTTCTCACTGGGAAACTTACACTAAAATAATAATAATCTGTTCCCATTAAGTCAGTGTTTTTTGCTTCTGACTTGAATGGGAATATGATTAAAAGGACTACACAGAAATAATAGATGAAATCCTCTTTGGAACAAAACCCCCTCAAACTAGGAAAAAAAAAAAAGCATTCTCACAGCACAATGGTTTCAGAACAGAATGTAAATAATAAATTTAGATAATACAGTGATGGGGTTTATATAAGTGCCCTGTATGGCACTGTAGACTACTGCTGCAACTCAGTTACTTTTATAGAAAAAATGTGTTTAAAATTAAATTTGGTTACAAACACTTATTTTTTCATGTATGTAATTTAAATTTGCCAAACTTATTACTTAAATTCTTAAAATGGCTATAAATTATTTAGAGTAACTTTTTGATGTCAAGCTTCCTAGTTCAGTCAAATGACTTACTGAAGTTGTCATATGCTACTATAGTGTCAAATTCTGCCCTAAGATCTGCACAGGCACATGCTGAAAAAATTGAACTGCTAAGTCTGACGGTTTGAAAACTGGATTGGAAGATGGTATGCTTGCAGCCTCAATTAATTCCCCAGAACACATGTATGTGACTGTAGATCCCTCTGCGTTAAGTTGTTGAGGTGTTTTTTTTCGGAGGAGTTTAAGCCCAGGTAAGGAATGATTAGCATGTAATTAGCTGAAAAGCCACAGATCTTCAGGCAATCTAGTAAGCGTGAATTACTGCCCGCCCTTAGCTAAAACAGCTTGTACAAAAGTCTGTGGGCTGCAGATAGGTGACCAATAGGACATGGTTTTCTGATTGCATGAATTTTACACATCTTCCAGCTTTCTACCTGATCCGAACGCTACGTCTAGTGCTCAGAGGCATCTTGCATAAAAGACTTCTGATCCACAGAATTAAGGATTTCACTCGTTCCTCTATGTAATTTTACACCTTTGGTAGTTCACAAAACAATTATATTCTTCATTAATGACTCATGCCAGACCGCGATATGTTTGTCATCTCTATGAACAGGTGCGTTCTTAGTACAGCTACAATTGGGAATAAATCGTGTAGCTGGCCTGTGGCTTGTTATGAGTTTCCAGCAGCGGTATGTTTGTTGGAGACAGACTGAGCCTCATTGTAATTTTCTACAAACCAATATCAGGCCAAAGAGCCACAGGAAAACGTATTCTTACCAGTTTGAAGGAAACCTAACTGCTCTTCCACCATCAGGTGAAACTGAATTAGTTCTCATTTCATCCTTCAGTCAATAAGCATGGAACTCACAACAAATGGGAATACTCATATCCATAGGATTATGTGACTGTAGGATTAGACCATATGTTAAAAACAATGTCTTTGGTAGCATGTTAATATATTTACTAGTACATATTTTCACATAGTAAATTCAATCTAGGATTATCATCTACGAGCTATGAATTCTGTTTATAAAAGCAAAGTGATATGGGCACATTTAAAGTGTGTGGAAAGTACCTTGAAACAGGCTTGAAGATTCAAGAGAAAACATAAAGTATGCATTTACTTTTTTTTTCTTAGATACTACATGCAAAATAAAATCTACCTTTAAATTTTGGTATTACTTGAAACAAAGATAAAAGGCAGAACAGACTTCCTACTGAATGCCAATGTAAACGTAAAGGCAAAGGAAAACAAATGTGTAACAGAACATAAAAGCAAAAAGGGCACAGTACAAGTAATCACTAGCCAATATTAATATTATGATGACAGAGAAAGGAGTAGGTTTACTAACTTACCCTCATTTTTGCACACGCATCCTGTGTTGACTCTGTGCCTCTTAACTCTTTTACCAGCATAGAACCTAAATACTAAAATAAAAATCCATTAATCTTCATTTAACTAAAATTCCAAACCAGACAAACAGCTGCAGAAATGCACTAAAAATGCCTTAAAAACCATAGTGGTAGTAGTCAACTTAATATATGGCCTTAGAGGTTGTTGTTTTTTTTTTAACTCTGCAGTTCTCTGATAAATCATTTAAACCAGTGAGTGAATCAACCTATGAAACAGGAACGCACAGCAACAAGTGTAATGAAGCCCTTGAAAAGGTATCTGAAAGTCTTCTAGCTTACCACCTTAGTCACTCAAACAACAAGCAAATACTACAGATTCTGTCTTAAAAGTGCCATTTGATTAAAAAAAAATGCAGAATCTGCTTTCTTTTTTAGCCACCATCTGCCAAACTCGTGTTGCTATGTGTGCAGTCTCGTGGATGTGGAAGACAGCAGCGATGTTAACCTCTGTGTACTCAATCTGTAACTAATTTATGTGCAAATAGCAGAGCCCGATGTCAGCAAACAGAAAAAAACAAAACTGAACTGAAAACTAGTTTAAACCATTATTTCTTCCTAAGAAAAGGAAGAATCTATTATTTTGAAGCCTTTGCTGATGTGAAGGAGGGCTGGGTGAGAGGAAGCAGCAGGGTGCTGGTGCTGGGTCCTGGCTCGGGTGGCTGAAAGCCATCTTGCTCTCAGAGGAGCCTGCTCATCTCCGAGGGTTGCAAGGCAGCAAGTGCCCCACTGACACGTCCCCTTTCCTACCCGCCTTTCCTTCCTCACTATGTCACTTGCTGGCACGTTCAGTCTGAGCCCTCCCGCACACCGACAGCAGGCTCTGCTCCTCTGGGTTCGCTCCTCTGGGGTCTCAGCACCTCTCTACACCACATCTGAATGGCACTGCTCCTCCAGGGATGGAGCAGCGAGCCGTCTTGTTCCTGCTAACAGGGCTGTGCAAGAGCCACGCTCCACATTTCTCCTACAGAGGCTACGGGCGTGTGAGTTTGTGGATGTGCACATGTTTGTATAGCTCTCTGCGAACAGGGTGTTTCTGTATTTCTGTACGGTGTCACATGCAAGTCTGGCTTAACCGGGGAAAGAGGACAGCAAGCCACCCCTCGTCTTCTCCTCCCCAGGCAGAGATGTCTCTCTTTGCACTCTCATGGCAGCACAATGCCATGGCTTCTCTTAAGTCTTCGGTCCTAAGGGAGTAGCATGGGAGAGCTGAAGAGAAGTCATGGCACTGGTGAGAATGGGGCAGGTGAGCTGCAGGAGGAGAGACAGCACCGTGAGCAGGAGCCTCTTCCCAGAGGATGGTGCCGCAGCCCACCAGCACTGCCTGACCCCTTTCATTCTACCACACTCACCCCCCTTGGAAACAGCCTAAGTTGACCAAACCAGACAGCAAAATAGCTTCATCTTAAACAAGAACCTATCAAAAATAACTTCAGTTACAGCTGAACACAAGCTGGAACTGAACCGAAAGTGTACTGGTTCTACTCTCTGGTCTCCTGACCTAAACTGAGATATTTTCTTTAAAGGCTTCACTTCACATTGTGTACCGCAGGAGTCTCTGACCTGCAAGAAAATGCATTAATATTTCCACGTAGGCAGTAGCCAACATGGTAATTAGTGAGAAACATTTTACAGGGCATTATAAATGGAAGGGTGAGCAACACCAACACTACCAGATAAACACAAGCAGAAAGGAACGAATGAAGGGCATTCCTGGAGGACTGCAGATGTGAAAGATTCAAAAACCAAGCAGCTGCGAGTCCAGCTGGGGGCCCAACGGTGACATGAATAGGGCTTTGGGCATTAATTTGATGGGATGGCTTGATATCGCCCTTGTAGAAGAACAACAAATTTAAAGCAAGCTCTGAAATTAGAAAATTAAACAAAAGCGTATTGACTTGAACTGTATCTTTCTCTGGATTCTGCTAACACCTCTGAAATCCTTAGCCTTCTCTGGGAAGGATGCAGTTAAATTCTTTAATTTTTTTATTTTATTATTTTTTTATAGACTATGGCACAACAAATTATTTCCTTGAAAGCTACCGGTTGGTCAGGCATCAGGGGAAAAAAAGCCGTGCTTTTGAGCTCATGGAAGAACAAGACGAAGAAAGAGAAGAGACAGGCAGCTCCTGTCCCATCTGCACAGCAGCAAAAAGCCTCAGCTGCAGGCATTCAGAAATGCTTCCCAGGGTGGACTGTGGAATAGACAAACAAGTCACAGAGGTACTGTCCAATTTAGTTGTCAGAAAAATCTGAAATTCCAGGAGGGAATTTTGCTTTCCTTCGACTTGCTTTATTTTTGGAAGTGTTCCTTCTCAAAGACCCGGAGCATGTGGGAGCAATGCAGAGGACATCCAACAGTTCAACTAAGTGATGTGGAATACAATGAAAGCTGCCCCCATTATAACTTCCAAGCCAAGGTTTGACTCCGTAAGACTAAGGTCATTACAGCTCGGGGAGCTGAGACAGTGCAGCGACACATGTTCCTTAGGAAAGGAAGATGTTTCCTTAACCAACAATAACTTGGATATTTTGATTTGGCGGTTACTTAATCACCAGTAACTTGGATATTCTCGGTCATCTCAACTTCATTTCTTTAATGATCCACACGCCTTCCAATCTACTGCAAAGGTTACATCTGATTACGAATTTACTGCTGGATCAGGTACTGAGATAAGAGGCACTCTTGAGATAAACTTGTTCACTTTAATAAAAACCATGAAAAATATTTAAAGAACCAGAAGTCTGTGCTAGAAGGTGCATAGGAGGAGAGCAAGACTGGCAGCAGGTTACCCGGACTGTGACTGTGACTTGCTGAGGAAGGCAGAGGTTCAAGTCACTGGCAGAGACAAACACTGCCTTCACGGCAATTTCTACCCCATGAAGGTGTGATGGAAGATACAGATGTGCTCCAGCGAGACAAGCCTGTAACACCCCTTCTGCCCCTCCTCTGTGGGAGCCAGGCTCTGTCTCACCTGCACTTAGTCTCCAATTCCCCACCTTTATGGATATGCTTTAAATCAGGTCCAGCAGCCCATCAACTCTCCCCTCAAATGCTCCAGTGCCTGGTGAACAGAGTATTATCCTAAAAAGCACTAAGGACCCAAGCACCTTCAGGTGAAAAGGATCTAAAACCTGTGTCCTGGACAACTGGTTAACCTCCAGCCATTATGCTAAAGGCACTACGACTACTGAACCCCTTTCCTTTGTAAAATAAGTCAGCTTTGCTTCATTAGCTGGCCAGACCCCAGTGGTCTGGGAAGCACCTTCAGCAACTTTAACAGCGCTTTCCAGCAAAGTTGGAAGGGGAAATGTAAGAGTTTGAACAGGTGGGCTGAGGTACCTCTTCAGTTCCCTAGAAGCACAGTCCTCCCTGCCTTGTCAACAGGGAACTCAAGGCTGCAGAGAAGTGTTTTTCATTTAAAAAACAAAGTTTTAACAATGGGACTTTCTGTACTTTAGGAGACTTTCCTCTCCTTCGCAAACATTTATGACAGCCAGAGAACACTAAATTGTCTTTAGCTGTAGAGGGAAGCTCCGTTTCTCCAGTGATGAGAAAGCAGGAATCAGCTACAGCTATCAGGAGGTAAAAATAAATACTCCCTGCTCTGAAGGAACTGACTGCTACTGGTAACTTCAAGTAGTCATCACTTTGGGAGTGGTTTGAATGTCCTTGTCCCATGGATGGAAAACACTGCCTCAGGACCCCGATCACCATCTTCCCTAGCTCCCATCCCCCAAAACAGGTGCATAAAATTCAGGCAAGGCAATACTTACTCTAACTGCTGTGCATGCAGAATTAGGGTAGGCATGAGGATCCCATATTATCTTTTATTATATTTCCGTAAGTACTAGACAGGGATTTGTGACAGATGAGAAGTAGGGGTGTTTGCTCTGATTGCCACTTCTACAGCACTTAGCCATTTATTTGTCCTGTCATTTCTCTAACACTATTGCTATATGGACTGCAATATATCAAAAAATTCATAGCAAAAAGTAATGTGCATCCTTGTTTCTCCCTTATTACAATTACAGTACTTCAGAGGAAGTGGCCTGTCTCATTAAAAGTGACTGAAAAAAATATTATAAATGAAAAAACCCAACAGACCATCAAAAACTAAGATTAATACATCTACCCCAAATCAATCCATGGAATTTATCAACACTTACAAATGCTTTATAATCACATGACTGGAAGATGAGTTTCTCTGGATGATGTTGCCAATATTGTACAGGCGTTGATGCTGTGGCTTCATTTGGAGGTCGTAAGGTAATTGAAGGCTCTCCCCAGTCTCCTGTCTGAAAATCACAGTTGTTCGAGATATGAGAGAAGCTGCAGGCAAATTCGCTATAAAGTAGCCCTCCATTGTTGTGCTCAATTAACAAAAATTTATTTTCTACACATAGAGCCATGTTACTAAAATAAGGGAATACAACTCCTACAACATCTTTCATGATTTAATTTATAATCCAAAGTCATCTACTGTAGTGTTTAATGAGGCTTTAATTAAATCTATTTGCTTTGAGAATAAAATCATTAGGCAGCGGAAATGTTCCTTAAAAATAACTGTTTACAATACATATATGAGGATGAGAGCACTTGAAAAAAAATCATGAGATGCACAAAAATGCCATTCACAAATTCTGCTATGTGTTTTACAAGCTTTTCTACACAGTTAATAAGTCTTCCATTATCCAGCACATATAACCGATAACTAACTTTCCTAAATGGCTAAATAAGTGAGACTTTGCTTTGATCTGAAAACTTCTTATACATTCTTCAAATATATGAGGCATTCTTTAATCTCTTTATGAATATTTACTTTGATCACCTCCTCTTGATGTCTCATTGTAGAGTTACTAACATTGCCCTTCCACATTCATCATTCTCATTGATATAGGTGATTGCTTTCCTGAGCTGTCATCTCCCCTCTTTCCTCAAAGCCCTCGGAGAACCTCAGAGACTGCAGTTTGCTGCCAAATCCCTTTGCAGGACACTCTTCTCCCTTCCAAAAAGAGCCAATGCAGGCATGGGTACAGAAATGCCCCCAGCACAGAAGTGCTGGTCTGGGTCTCACCTATCACTACGTATTTTGGGACATGGCTTTATTGGACCTGGGCTGACCTCTGGGCCCTTGGGGACTCCTTCCACCTTGCAGGCCCATAGAAAGAAAATATTACTTTGAGGTTATTTATTTTTTAACTGTGACCTCTCCTACTTTTGCTTCACTTGTGTCCACACTGCCCATGTCCTTAACATTGGGAAGCTGCTAAACCAGCGTCAGCTCACTTTGATTGATAATGACCCACGGATGGAGGAGTTCTCCTCTTCACAAGCCCTCTTTCCTCTGTCACCAGCCCCACTTCTCCCTGTCTCATCTGGTCTGTCTCTGAAATCCCCTCTCCTGCCCACTCTGTCTTTTGGGGATCCGATTTCTCCTTCCTGATCCTCCTTCCTCCCCTGCTTGTTCTTTCTCAAAATATTTTACCCTCTCCTATATGATTATTTCAATTTGGATTATGCTACTTTTTTCTTTACCTGCACTTATCTCTATGTATTTTCTATGCATGTCATATTGTTAAAATATGTGTTGAAGCTGGCAAGGAATTGTCATCAGCATTTCACACAGAATATGGCTAGAAGTTAAGACTTTTAAAGCAAAAACAAGTTAAGCATCAAAAACACATGAAAAAAATCTTATTGAAGACATTCAAAAGTCTGGCAAACTATCGCATCCTACTAATTATATCAGGACAGAGTAAACAAAACAAGTACATCATTTTCATGTGTCACAAAATAATGAAATGACACACATTTTGCACAACTCTGCAATGAAAAGCAAGAGATAAATCTGGAAACATCAACATTACCCTGCCAATATGGTAACTTCAAGCAAGTGAACATCATAAACCAAGTCAAATCTAGTTAATCTTGGCACTATTAGTACATCTACAAATTATGCTGTATTGTAATTTCTGTTTTGCCTAGTTACGTTGCCTATATGCTACGGATATGACTTCAACCTCAAATTTTGAAAGGAAAGCAGCAGGAGCAATTGCTCCAATTTTTGGAATTCTGTATCCACAGAAATGAATCCTTCTGACCACTAATGTGTAAAAACCCTTCTATCATACTTAATCTGAAGTGAGAATTTGATTTAAGAAGCAGTTCTCCTTATAAGTTTCCAATCATATTACAAGGGGTAAGGATCTGCATCCTTATTACTGGAGTCTGTATTTGACTACAAGAGAAGATGGATTACACCTATTACAAATTCTCAGTGTGCTCAGCTGTTTCTTATGAACTGTTCAAGGCCACAGCTAACAGACCACTTGAAATAGTCCTTTTTTTTTTTTACCTAATAAAGATACACTTCTGCCCATTCTGTGTAAGGAAGCAGTTCTCAGAAGGTACATCCTATCCATTTAGCAAAAGGTTGTTACGATGGAACAGGAGTAAATCCAGGATAGAGAAGCTATAAAAGTACATCTTTTGACCATCGGTCTTCCCACCGAGGAAGCACGTGGATGGCCATGAGGTAAGAGCAGAATTTATACGGAGTAAGTGATCCTGGGCAGCGCTCCAAACCCTTCTGTTGTTCTGGTCTGCACGTGACTTTCCTCGTACGCAGAAAATGGACAGTACTGACAAATTAACAGGGTACATAAAGAGTAAAATGAGGATATCATTTTACAGTTTGACTCCCTTTTGCATGAAAGACATTAAAAGCACAGAGAACTGCATTGTTTCTGTTTGTAAATGAAGGGCGGTAACAAGAGGAACAGCGATTACCTCTCATATTGGTTCAATTTTATAAAGGAGGTCTGAAGCAATAATCACGAGGACATGAGAATCTTCAACCAGGCTAATAAAACTAGTGTACAAGACATTTAGAGAGGGACTGCATGGAGACCATTCATTTGTATCCATTAATTGCTCTATAAATAAATACAATCATCCAAATACCTACTCCTTCTAAATTAGACAAAACTGAATTGATATGATTGCTGTACATGTCTCTAGGATGATCTAAAGACGCAATACAGCTGAGGTTAAGGGCACGCAGGGATACAGGATTTCTGCTGTTCCCACCAGACCACTGCACCTGAAGACCTTTCAATGTATTTCAGTGTGTCTTGTAAAGGGAGCACCTACTAAGAAAAGCTGCAAAAAATCAAACATCGTAGGTACAGATTATTATGATGGACGAAGAAGACATGTTATACACAATCATAAAACATTCTTTTGTAACTGTATCGTTAAGTGTTTTTTTAATATTCAGTAGAAGTGGCTTCAGGTCTCCTTTCCTTTTGTTGCTTACAAAACTCCTTAGATTTTTAAACCACACTATTGCTAGTATTCACTACCTATTTAGACTGAGTTACAACAGGGCAGTCTCCAAAGGCCAAATCCATGAAGATGTTTAGAAGTGACTAAGTGACTCTAGTCAGATACCGAAATTCTGAGATTTAGGATGTGATGACAGCAATTTACTTCAGGTAAAACACAAAGTAGGAATGTCTTTGACCTAGAGAGGATTTGAAATGACAAGTCTCAAGTCTGGGGTAGAAAAATATGAATTACTAGTAGTTCTAAATCTGAGGAATTGGTGTGGAACAACTCATGGGTGATGCATTGAGATTCAGGACCTTCATAAGCACCTAAAACTCTTTCAAGCCAGCATAGAAATGTTTGTAAATTGCTGGGCAGGACCAACTACGATGTTTGGTTTAATTTTTAAAAATAGATGATAGGATAAGGATTTTCTGGTTTGAATATTTAATTTGCAATTATAAGAAATAATCAAACATTTAAGCTTATGTATTTTTTATGACACGATATACGTATGGAGATTTTTATCTCTCTGATGAAGTAGAAAGGCAAGAGATAATTTATTCCTCATCTAACTTTACAGCTCATCAGCCAGCTGTGCAATTTATCACGTGTTTTTCGCTGTACTGCCTGTGTTTTAGTATTCTAACCTTCCCATGCCTTTAACCAGTGCTTTTCCTCTCTCTGGCCTCAGTCACCTTGAGGAAGAAGAGTTTTTACTCCATATTTTGCAGATAAAGAATTTACAATCACAAAACAGTCTCAAGTCAGGTGCCGGAGTGGTAAAGATTCAATCCTTTTACAGTGATCACTTTTAACCATAAAGGTCACAGCCTCAAAGACCAATACCTCATGTTCTTGCAGTGCCTCATAACCCTGAAAATGGGCAGATGTGCACTTCTCGGTGCTCTAGAAAGGGCCAGATGCTTCATGTCAAATGAGCTACGGAAGCATATTTCTGCTATTAGGTAATTTTTTACAATTGCTGCACATTTTTCTATCTCATCCCATTCTCTGAGAACTGTATTTGACTCACATTAAAGGCAACTGGAAGTAGTCACGGGTAAGAAGTAATCTCAATACAACTTCTATAAAATCTAATACCTGCCTCATCTTTTCATAAAAACGTCAAATTAAAAACCCTTCATGCTACAGGAAGGAAAAACAAAAAAGAGGCCTGTTTTTGAGTGGCTTGAATATAGTCATTCTTAAACAAGGACCACCTCTTATAACTTTCTACCTGTTAAAGCCTCGTGCCTGGTTATGGTAACATGCATTAGTCACCATGACAACAATAAATTGGAGCACACATAGATACAACACTACTGGGTGAAAAATTAATAATTTTCTCCCTGTAAGAATTTTAAATGTTCTGTGGACCAGCCAAATCCTCATTATTTGCTTACATTTTAATTCCTAAAGCGAGAGAAATTTTTTTTAGCTCCTTTTATCTTTGGTTTTTGAAATAATGGAAACAGGTCCACAGTGTACTTGCACTGTAAAAGCTTCTACAGCTTGGTGGCCAAAACAGCCCCTCTTTGGCAGAAATGCTGCAAGCAGGTGGTTGTGTGACAGAAATTAGGAGAAATCTACAGAACCTCTGAAATACACTGCTGAACGACTGGCTGTCGTCCTTACTACGCTGCAGTACGGATCGCCAGGTTTGCTCTCACGTGCACAGCACATGTGACTCCGTCACAGAAGTGATGAAAATTCAGAGCACTATCAACATTACTTCTAATTCCCCAAAAGCGCCTCTGCAAACCCGGTGTGCTTCTCAGCTAGGCAAAGCCTTTAGATTAACACAGAAAGGGCAGCACAACACATTGTGGGGGTGAAACTGTGCAAACCGAGCTGTTTGCACGGTTTCTCGCTTTGGAAAAGTGAGCAACAAAAACATCAGGAACAGAAGTCAAAGCTCCCCCTGAGCAGGACTGCTGCTGGCAATCCCCCCACGTCCTGTATGTACACCATACAGCCGACAGATGCTAACCACATGGCACGATACACGAATGCGCGCACACATAATCCCCAAAAAGAGGGCGGACAAGTTAACGAACTTTTTTTTTTGTCATTTCAGTGACGTGACACCCGTAGATAACACCATGGCAACAGACTGTACATCCATAGAGTGACAACATAGCCATTTATCACTGTATCTTACATTATGAACCTGATGAATCGATGAGAAAGGATATCCTGCATTCTGGTTGGTCCAGATCTCACAGACAGAGGACTGCTAATATAAACAGAAAACTATATCTCATCTTGTAAATATTAATGCACCGCAACCGCCAAAAGGCAAGAATAATTAAGAAAAAGGCTTGCAATAACATTAAAGAAGGAAGTAAAACAGCTGTTAAAAGTAATTTTTTATTTATTCGCTGACAAAATATTTTTGGACTGACTGGAAGGAAACATAGCTTATTCAGAGACCTTAGAAGCGGTTTCAAACTGTGAGTACAAGAAAACAATTTAGTCAGAAGTGCTGGTGATGTAAAGAGATAAAGTTATGCAGGCATAAACAGAAAATGCAGAGAGCAGAAATACTGGTTACTTTCAGTTTTTGGCAGGGAAGAAGTTTGAAGTCAACATTGCAATTAAGTTTTGAGATTTGAATCTCTCTCTGTTGGAGACTTTCACAGGGAGAGAGGAAGCGAAAAATCTGGCAATACAGTCAACAGGAAAAATCAGTTTTCTTTGTAACAATTACCAGAAAAGAATGCGTTGCAATTAAGTGAAGCAGTTGCCCACCATCTCCTTCCAACAACAGTTCCTTTGCATACAGAGATACAGATAATATTACCTTTGGTATCGACCATGACCCCGCTGTGTAAATGAAAGGTTTCAGTCTATCTTCTAGATTATTGTACAGATAGTCTGTAGCAGCAAATCAAAGTAAGCGCGCTGTAGCATCTCTAGCAAAAGCAACAGAACCAGGCAAGCACAGCATTCACCAGCATCTTTTACATATTTACTTGTTTGGACAGTCATCAAGAAAGCATCTGTGACACCTCAGCGAAAGCTAAGATAACGTTTTACAGTAGCCAGGCAACTAAAACAAAGCATCAGATGTAGGATCTGCCCACGGGATCTTTGGCAGGCAGCAACAAAAGGCAATAAACACGCATGAAAAATGCAACTACAGCATCCAGAATAGATAGCAATTAATATATCAGTATTTTAATAACAGCAAGAATGTGCATGGCTGGCTCTTGTCAGCAGCAGCAGCAGGAATTTAGCACTGATGCTCAAAACAACCCAAAGAAGTGCAACTCATCTTAGAAATATGGCTCTCACTCTTACCTTTTGTAGCCTGAAACCTGGCTGGTGACAGACTAGGTTATCACTTCTGGTTACTGCCAGGGCAAGCTGGCAGCCTCTGGACTGTCTACCAAGAGCTGCCAGACAGGCTGGTGGCTGCCCACTGTTAATTGTCCCTTACCTCCTTCATGATCTAAAATGCAGGCCCACACAGCCCTTCCCCCAGCTTCAGTAAATTCTTCAGCTTTCCCGTACCTGGTTAATTCCTCCTCCCTTATCTTGTCTTCGAAGTTACTTTCTTCTCCTTTGTGATGCGCAGGGCTCTACATTTTGGTACCATCAGCTAATAAAAACTTTGACTTTGGTTCACCATCTTCTACCTCATCCTCTGCAACTTTCTTTACAAAACAGTCCTCCTCCATGTGACGAACGCATACTCTCAGTGTAAGCCCAGTAGCAAAATGCCGCCCCAGCTACTTCTGCTGGACACTAGAATTGGGACGTTTCACTAGTTGGCACTAGTGGCCTTTTCCCCCCCCCCCCGTGTGTCAAGCAAACTGACTGCTGGATGCCCCGGCCATGCCCATCACCGTGATGCCTATGTTTGTTTGCCTGGGCGGGGGGGATTCCTGAATGGGAATCCATGGCAGGAGGTTGTGCCTCTGCTTTTTAAGAGAAGAGTAAAAGAGAACACATTTCCATGTCAGGTGCAGCATCCCCAAGCATCTGCTAATCAAAAAAACATACTGCAGTGTTATTTGGACATACTCGCTAAGGTCCTGAAAGGAGTAAGGTAGGGCAGCACGGTACCGTATGCTAACATATGTTTTACTTCTCCCTGGTGCTAATGATGCTGGCATGGGGTTGCCGTGATGCTGCGGTATCATACAGCCGGTTCTCAGCATCTTGCTATTCTGGAGACAACGGTGCATCCTTAAATCCTGCCCCTCCCGAGGACTTGTCTTTAGTGAGCAGTGTGCCTCAGCCGGATCAGCCGGGAGCCGGTGCCTGTCCCCGCGCGGGGCTCTCCAGCTGTGATGCTGCACTGACAGCGATGCTGCGATAGAGGCCCTACTGTGCTGCAGCGCCTAAACATATAAATACACCAGATATATCTATCGGCTGCTTTGGTGCTAACTCAGGAACAGGTAACGCCACACTGCAGTAAGTGTGTCTGCAAGCTTTAAGTTGCTCCATTTTAAAAGAGGGCAGGGAACCAATCCTTTCTTATACATGCTGATGGTACCCACCCTGCCCCTCCCTCATCTTCTCCCACACAAAAACTCGAGGGTTAGTGCACTTCCCCCAAGAGTTAGGACCTCTCAATGCGATGCCCTTCTCTGACTGAGGGAATTCACACCTACGTATTTCACCTTCCTCTTTCACAGGTTAAAGCTGCAGAAGATAGGCTGTCTTCAACCCCTTTTATGAATGAAAGGAAGCCCTTATTATTATTATTATTTTTAATCCTTCGGGGAGAGAAGAGTGCATAAAAGCAGATGTTTGGAGCACTCACCTGTGAGAGGCAAGTTCTGGGTCCACGTCTCTGTTCAAAGGACTGTTCAAGTGAACTGCCTCCATCACACAGACCTACCTCCAGAATTACAGGTTCATAAGATCTCAGATTAAGCTAAATCATCTTGAAATACAGGTGACTTGATTTATTCAGTCACTAATAAATCAAGTGGACCAGCAGAGACCGAGAATTACCCATGACTGTATGAATGCCCCGTCAGAAGGGCAGCAGTGCAAAACTCATTACTCAGTTCTGCACTCATTAATGTTTGAATGACTAAGGGACTGAAACGCAGTACGGAAGGAACATTAATTTTACGGAAGGTAATGAATTGAAACTCAGAAACCAACCTTTTCCTTGCACCACTGTAAAAATATTTAGCATTTACTATATACATATTTTATGCCTTCAAAGTGCTGAAATTTTTTAATGAATTATGAAATCCCCAGGAGAAGTACTTAAAGTTGCATACCCCTGTGCTGAAGAGGAAGGAACCAAGGAAAGGAAAAAGGTTAAGTATCTGAGGCCAGAAAATAGGCAGTAGGAGGGCGAATTGGGATTAGGCTTCAAACACTTGTAATTTTCAACTCCCAAAACATATGCCCTCAAAAAGAAGGAAAAAGAATTCAATCTGTGTGTGCACTTCCATGATAATAAACACAAATACACTTGGGTACTTAATACCACTGACACAGAGGTTGTGTGAAAAAGAGAGTTTAACAAAGAACATTTTCCTAAGTAATATAGTAAAGAGCAAAAAAATACCATCAGCTACTGCTTGATTAGTATCAAATATGTGCTTATCTTACTCTTCCAAAAAGAGAAATGCTTACAAGTAACATCACAAGAGTCTGCTATTAGGATACCTTTTTTGTGATAGCTATAGATGTCCCATGCATAAAAGATTTCCCCGTCTAGTCACCGTGGGACACAACTCTGACGGACAAGAGGGGCAAAGGAAGTGGGAAAGGGAATGGCCTGCTCTGCACAGCTGCTGCCATCTGCTACCCATGATACAGGTGGCTGGTTAATGGTGTGAGAGGGAGGGAGGTGAGGCTCCACAGTACCTGCTATCCACTCATCCATCTCCCTTCCCTGCCCAGCAACTGCGGTTCTGACGTGGTCTCCTAATCACTTTACGGCTCTCTTTTAAAAGAATTAAGGGCATTTTCACTTCTGTTTTTTTTAACTTAACCTGCTTGATCTCAAGAAAACGCATTCACATAAGAAATGATACTTCTTGCTACCTTCTTCTGTGAAAGAAGACAATAGGGCATAATTACTTCAGACACCTGTTGTAGTCAGTAGCCAATCATGTTACAAAGTGTTTGCACATTTCCACCTGCTTCAAGACTTTCTAATTACTCACATATTTACTGGAAAAGCTGCAGGACAGTACATACAAAGGTCTTCAAGGTCATAGGCTGTGTTGGAGACAACTTAGTCTTTCATAACATGAACAGAATTATCTAAGGAGAACTTGCTTTAGGCTTCCTCCCTATAGACATGGCAGACTTGGTTGATAATCTGAAGACAGAAAGTAACTGTACTGAAAGTGATCACAAACTAATAAGATCGGTCATGGAAATGATATACCTTCTAAGGAGAAGAAAGCAACAGAAAAGAATACCTGGCCAGCGTATGCAGAAGGAGCAGGAGCTGGGTAGAAGGCAGTCCTGATGCATTCAGCACAGCTCAATGAACTTCACTCGATAGCACTTCAGGAGATGTCAAAGATTTGCCTAAACTAGGGGCAATTATCCTTGGAAAGTCATAGAAGACCCTGAAAGGACCAAAGAAGGCCTAAAAGAATATTTAAGATAGGAAAAAAGAAAGATTCAGAAAGTTATAGCCAGCCTAACTGCAGGGACCAGCAAGTTACTACAGAAGTTGTTCAGAAATCCAGTCACCACTCCCTGGTCCTCGTGGCCTACAAGACCTTCTGACATTGCTCCTGGCCACCTGAAATAAACACTTTGGAATACGTGAATGTATGTGTGTATACCTATATCTATGTACATATTATTGAGGATAAGAGAGAAAAAGCATAATATTGCCTGTCATGTGTTACCCGAGACAGTTTCTACGAGCCAAGAAAAATTCAAGATGTTTATAATGAGGTTGTTCAGTATGAATCATCTCAGATCAAATTTCCTTCCTTTGTTGGAAAAGTGGCCGACTAAATCATCAGCAGCAAGAAGCAGCACAGCAGGACTTGGACACTGACTGTGCCACTCCTGGTGTGGCCCCATACACAAAGTAGCTTAAGTCAAATTGCAGTGGTTGCACAAGAAGTTGAAATGCACATTTAGAGAATAACTATTGGTATTTAAGGACAACTGGACTGCAACACGCCAATGCAATCTGCAATGACCTGCTCCATGCAGTGGCTTGGGGGAGAGCTCAGGCCCTCTGGGGAGGATCCAGGAGTCAAGGACTTTCCAGAACACGGTAAGAACTGAAAATGGATTTGATGAACTACAGAAATCGGTCAGATGAAATTCGATAAGATGAGAGTATTCCTTGGGAATGCAAGATTAAATACATAAATAAAACAGCAACTAAATTAGGAGATAAAATTAACAGGATGGTAGGAAGAGGACACAAAAAGATCTGGAAGTTCTAGTATACTTCAAATTAAATACAGCAGTCTTGCAAAAGAATAAGCAAATAAATCACAGGGTAATTCAGGCTGGAAGGCAACTTAGCAAGTTTCCATTCCAAGCCCAGCTCAAAGCAGGAGCAGCTGTGAGATAAGACCAAGTTAATTCATCCAGTCAGGTCTTGAAAACCTCCAACGACAGAGACTGGACATCTGCTCTGAGCAACCTGTCCCCCACCTTGCCTTGTCCTCCTGGGGAAGACGTTTCTCTTGCCATCCGGGCAGCAGCTCTCAGTTTCTGTACCTAAAGTCACCTTTTCTCAAGCCAGCCCTGGTCCCCCAGCCTCTTCCTCAGAGGGCGAGTGCTCCAGCCCCCAACCATCTTGGTGGCCCTTCCCTCGACTCCACTCTCCTAAATAAAAAAAGGAGGTATTTAACAAAAGTAGTGTATTGTAACAAATGGGAAGGAACTTCTGTGCCATATGCAGCCAGCAGCGACCTCTCATATAGGGTGGTGTCCAGTTTTAGCCACTGCACTTCAAGGAGGATAGAGGCATGCTGAGGGAATCCAGGAGAGAGTAATATCAACAAACAGAAGACCAGAAAACACCAGGGCATGGCCCTGGTTAGGTAAATGTGGGTCCCCAATAGTCTGTCCACCCCTGAGCTGGTCTGGGGAGTTTGTTGGTGACTCCTGATCTTCCGCTGCCTTCTCCACCTCACCCTGGCCAAGGCTCACCCTCTCTCCCACTTCCACGTCACAGAGCCGGTGCACAGAGAGAAGAGGAGCTGCTGAACATAACCCCCAGGCTTAGTCCCCCACCACCTCTCTCTCTATGTCTCACCGCAGGGCTGAGCCTCGGCAAATCGCTCCCACCCCCTGGCGCTGCAGCCCCAGCGAGGAACAGCAGCAAACCCTGCTCCCTCTGACACCCATTATCTAACTCACTAACTGTAATTCAGCCTAGCTCCAGAAATGAGGAGAATTTTGGATCAAATCCCAGAAAAATCACTCTTGGCATGGCAAACAACCTTTAAAGGTGCAACAGCTGAAGGAAACAAATGAAAATCGGATGAACGGGGCTGTCTGGCCCCTTTTGTAATCATCAGTCCAAATGTTTTAGGACCATGGGAGAGCAGTTGTGCTGTCTCAATAGATGTTGCTTCCCTGAATGTTCCCAGAGCTCTGGGAAGAGCTTGTCTCACCAGCAGGAATAAGCGCAGATCCTCCTTCGAAAACAAGATCTTCAGAGACGGGAGAGTGAAATCTGAAATTAGTATTTCTTTTAGAGAAGCAGAAATTAGAAAAAACACTTCTTATTAGAACAAGTATGTATGTTTTGCATGGGTATATTTCTTTTGCTTCTCCTGAAAATACTTTACATGAAGATTGCCAGAAAGTCACTGGACAACTTGGAATGGTTTTCTCGCAGGAAGGCAGCAGGTGATGGATGTGAGCAGTGGTACCACGCTCCAGGTCAGCACACTCTGTCAGCAGCTCCCAGCGAGGTTTCACAAGAAGGTGCGTGCCATGGCCAGCACATATCAGGAAGGGAGACAGCTGTCCCAGGACCACAGTGAGCCTGTAAAGACTGTCCCCTCCAGCCAGTGGCAGGGCAAGGAAAGCCAGCCTCCCATGACAGGGTCATAGAATAGTTTAGGTCAGAAGGGACCTTGAATATCATCTAGTTCCACCCCCTCTGCCATGGGCAGGGACACCTCCCACTAGACCAGGTTGCCCAAAGCCCCATCCAGCCTGGCCTTGAACACGTCCAGGGATGGGGCATCCACAGCTTCCCTGGGCAACCTGTTCCAGTGTCTCACCACCCTCAGAGTAAAGAATTTCTTCAGATATATCTAATCTAAATCTACCCGCTTTCAGTTTAAAACCATCTATACTCTAGGTCCTGTGCACCCCCACCTCTTCCTCCACGCAGAGCCATACTCTGCACGTTTTCCTCTGACAAGAAAAGACTAATAACACAGCTGTGCTTCCCTCTCACCCAGCAGACACTCGTCCTTCACGCAATGGCCATCTTCTCTGATAGGCAATCAGTTTTCATTTTGATTTCGATCCAGTAATAAAGGAGTTGGGTTCCTGCCGGGGAGGACTGAGCGAGGGTCTTCCCAGTGGTTTGCTATGGCCACGGCTGCCCTGCCCGGCTCCTGGAGGTGCAGCTTTACAGCCACAGCTCTGGCCCCGGGACCCGGGGTGAGCAGCCAAGCCTCTTCTGACCGATGACAGCCCTTCTGCTGGTGCTGCCAGCTACAAGTGCGCCCCAGCCTTTTAGCCCTGCATGGAGGATACAAACTTCTGGACAAATACCACCAATAAAGATTATGAGACTCTGGTCCCTGACATTAGGTACAGGTTATTTTAGCCAAAAAAAAACCAACAACAAAAAAAGTGGACTCTTTCAGAAGAGCACCCCGCACTCCAAGTACAACTTTTTTCCAGCAGCTCAAAAATGTAAATGCTAGATATTAGAATTCAGCTTTGACTCTGAAATATTCAGATTTTCAATAGGAATAGTCTGACTGTAGAAACTACCTCGTCTTCTCCATTTTTCATCCAATCCAATGTAGAGCTTCCAGCTCACAAGACTGAGTGTGAAAAACAGTAAATTAATAAAGAACATCTGTCCCCATCTTGAAAGAACATCTGTCGTCATCTCAGTGTAGTATTTATGGCACTAGTTTGGATCATTAATACCAAATATAGAAGCAGCTTCCTTAATTCCATATGCTGAAGCAGCATGTAGGTATGATCCACATCCCACGGCTTTATCTCTAAAATGCTACCTTCTGTAACACTCTTGGAAAAAATTGTATCTTTTTATTCAGAAATTACTTAGCTTTTTCATAATGTCTTTATCAGTTTATTTGTCCATTAAATAGATGATACGGCAGAGGTTTAAAGATGAAAGTTTGTTGAAATTTACAGTTCAAGACACAATCCTCTACGGCATTAATATCTATCTGAATTAAAAAGACAACTGTCAGTAACATCTATACTATGCAACAAAAATAGATCGAGTTAAGCATTTTTCTTTTGATGTTAAATTGAAGGTCTTCATAGTTCAGTCATCTGTCTGTATTAAAAATAAAATGCACCTGAAAATATGAACCTTAAAGCATTTTGTTTGGATTTTACATACTTGTCTTTAAAATGGCTGTCTGTTCATCCTCACAACATCATACACTATTTTACCCTTATAAAAAATGGAAGTAAGAAACCTTAGAAATAACAACAGAATGAAATAATCTAGACAACTCTATTTCTGTATTTATTGCTTCTTAAATCCACTGGTAAAGATTTCTGTTGTTTCACCAGTAATTTCAATCATTCATAAAACCCATTCTTCATTGCTTCTTAGATAATCTCATTTTACACAACAATATTCTCCTGGACATATTTTCCTTCATTCACCGTAAATCTTTAAATCCTTCCAAAGTAGAGGAGGAGACAGGAAAACAAACAGGAAACAAGCAAATAAAAAAGACATCATACTGTGGTTAAGTGTTAAAAAACTACAAGTGGGTCCTCTAAGACAACAGTTCTATTTTTGGCTCCTTCAAACTTTCAGTGTCATCTTAGCCATCTTGCAACATCCCTGCACCTCAATTTTCTCAGCTGTAAAATGGAAAACATAATTTTAAACCACGCAGCCCCACAGCGTACTGGAAATATGAATGCAGTAGTATCTGTGAAGTATTTGAAAGATATTATTGAGTTGAAGGTTTATTTCAGAAAGCAGAAAAATTATTTCACGGTTTTCCTGTAAACCTGTCTTTGTTAATTGTCTCATTTTTATTACACGTTTGCTCTACTGTAGATAAAGGATCTCAGATACTAACTCCACTTAAATGACTGTCTCCTGCATATCAATCCTAATCCTTCAATAAATTATTATAGCTCAGAAAATAATGTTACAAAGCAGAATCGCAACAACTGGGGTAGCTTTACTTCAAGCTTACTACTCAGTCATTACAGTGACCTTACGTTTAAGTTACCTCGTGTTTTAGGGGAAAAAAAAATAAAAAAAGTAAGAACCCTCAGACCACAGGACCAAAGAACCCAGAAAGGCTTTCAAAATTAAGTATGGGTTCAGTATCCCTGGGAAAGAACTTCTGCCAGCCTTTGTGAATAATTTTTCCAACTCTGTGCCATCTGAAAGGATTCTCTTCCTCCCATCACAGTGCACTGGGATGTCCCCCGTATGGGCCATGACTAGGTTTATCCTACCAGAAAGTTTAATCTGGCTCATTACCTGTTTTTCCTCCTGGAGGCAGACACAGCCTGGAGCTTTCCTGAGAGCCCTAAAGAGGCGCCTGCCCACCGCCTCCCAAAATGACAGACCTCTCGCATGTCGGGGTGCACCGCAGGTTCAGCGCCGTGGGGAGAGCGTGCGCCAGCATCAGGGTGATGCCTGACCCTCCTGCACAACCCGGCTCTGCTTCTGCAAGGAGTGGCGCAGGCAGAGGTCCTCCGGCCGTGGGGAGGATGCTGTCGGCCCCTGGTCTCTGCTCGGGACAGGGTGTAGCGCTCTGAACACCATGGTGAGAGGCTTTACCGACCACGGTGGCTAAAAGCACCGTATGTCACAGGCTGGAGCAATATATAGCAACAGCCTCAGGGCTGGCAGTCTGGGATGTGCTTGCAGCTAGTACCTAAAGCTTCTCTGACACCTGGAGAATTATGAATCCTAAAGACTCAACATTTTAATTGGTGTATTTTAGTGAATGTAGCTGTGCTTCCTTTTAACCTCCAAAGCTCTTCCCTGCAAATGTATATTCCTCCATTCCTTACCCCCATTCCACCCCGATTTCAGGGGTGAATGAAGAGCCTGATCCCTTGAACAGGGATCCTCCTATTGATTTCAGTTTCAAAGTCCTTAGGCTTTGCCTCTATGATTTAAGTTCTGTTATAAAGGTTTAGGCAACCTTAAGAGCAATCTCAGCTATTTTAAACTATGTTAATTTGATCATATTAATCTACAGTTGCAGGCTCAGAATGCAACATCCGCAGTCAAAGATGACTCAAACTACTCAATCCTTCCTGGATTTTTTTTTCCCTTTTTTTTTTGGAAAACAAACCATCTCACAATCTTCTATATTACCTTTTTGGCAGTTGTGAATTATCCAACCAGACGTCAAAGACTTTCAAAGTTGGACAACTAACTGGAGAGCTGGATGATGAAACCTATTCCAGTGGGGAACCTAAATCGGTTAGACTCATTGTTTATATTAGGATTTTCCCCCTCTTAGGTCACAAACAGTCTGCTAGGAAACTATGAATGAAGGTACACGCTGGCCTTGAGACAAAGCCACCCACATTAAGTAAATTTAAATCAGTGCTTCCTCCAGGAAACAAAGTGTTGTATTACTTACAAGCAGATTTGATTATGGTTTACAGAATTGTTTAAACCCATTTAGCAGATCAAAAGAAAACAGATTTAAACTGACGTGCTCATTGTTTTAACAAACACTGGTTGATACTGATGCAAAGATCAACATGCTCGATGACTCCCATGTAAAGGTTTAGTGAAAACACGGGCCATAGTAAAGATGGAAACATCAGATCTAACCATTTTCTCAAAATATCTTTAGATTTTAAATTTTAAGTTGATGCTAAGAATAGTCTTAGCCTAACATTTCTGAAACAAAATCAAGTTCATGAAAGCAATACCACGAATAAACTCTCAATAACATGTTGGCCTCTCTTTTCAAGGCCATAAAAATACCCATTAATCTCACCGTCAAGAACACACCTAAAGCCATTTCCAAAAAATCACACCATCGAAGATGTCTTTATGCACATTTGCCTACTATAGCATCCAGTAAACATGCAGATTCATACAGCAGCATGCAAACAGCCTAGCAAAGAAAGGGTCAAGACAAAAAATATCCTCAAAGCAATTCCAATAACCGCTCTAGATTATTCTGTTTGTGAGAAGTGTTCTAGCTGGAAAGCAGGACTGATATCAGCTCAGAAGTTGTTGTTGATCTGACAAAAGCCAAAGGAACCTGCAAACTGCAAGGAAGAAGTTGCTGGATGAAAAAAAAAACACCAAAACCCAAACCATGGAGCAGAAGGCTCATGTTAAGAATCAGTTGGATCTCCTTTATTTTCCAGAAACAATTATTTTACCTTTAATTTCAAAGGGGCTTTGGGGAAAAGGTTGAAGGAAATAAAGTTCATTTTAGCAAAGCACATATTGCACAAAATAAATTTAAAAATCTATTTTGGGGCTAGAATGGTTGAAGAAATCCCTGATTAGCCTCTTAATGGGGTGAGGCCAATTTAGTGAGAATGATCACCAGAGGGAGTCATTGACTTTCCCATTAAAGTCAAAGGGAATTTTACATACATCAGGAGTGCAGAATTATGGGGCAGAGCTGAGACTCCAAACAGATTGGAGCACAGGGACTAATGCAAAACACTGTTTTACAGATTTCATCTGAATCCATTTTCCCCTTTGGAGTTCCAAAGGATGACTGCTATATTCCATGGTGAAAGTTAGGCAGAAGGCACTGAAGTCATTCATCCAGTGGGTACCCACTCCCACAAAAACAAACAAACAAAAAAAAAAACAAAAAACCAAAAAATCCCAGCACTTAATTGGTTTTAAAGTGGTTTGGAGTGGTGTAAGTACCAACTGCTCAGTTCCCTCTTTGGATATGCAACATATCACAGTCCTTCTGGGAAAGCAATTTTTAACAGCCCAAAGAAAATCTGCAGGTGTCATCTACGAGAGTGTGTCATACCTCTTGGGAATATCAGGATTTAAAACAGGAAAAGAGTGAAAAGGAGACAGGAAGAATTGCTAGCGGTTTTTTTTTTGGTTTTTTTTTAGTTTGTTTTTTTTTTTTCTTTCTTCAATGTTAGTGACGAAGAGAGGGAGTGGGAATAGGGATTTGTGAACCAACTGATAAAATAAACTAAGTAGACAAACCAGTCTGCTCAGCCATGAGCAAGTTGGCATTTCATGCTCAGACAGCTAAATTTCATGACCTTCGAAGAAATAGTTTCACATTAGGAACTGGGGTTTTCCTTTCTGGACTTCGGCTTAACCTTGTTCTTGCCACAAAAGCCCAGCAGACTTCGGCTTGAAAACAAGCTCATTAACTAGGCAACTTTCCCCTTAATTCTGTACAATAAGATTATCCAGCAGAAAATTAGGAGATTAAAAAAAGGCAAGGAAACAGCCCCACCCAACCAAATGCAATTTCACTTCCCTAGAAATGTCCTCGGAACAAATGGAATTCAATTTGTTTCTGTGTTCCCAGGTAACAGCAGCACCTTGTTTTGCTTGTTTATTTAATTACTTCTTCTTGTTCATGCAATTAGCTGAGAGACTGCAGCCTTTTGTTCATTATGTTAACCATAACACGGTTATTTGCATAGCTTTTTCCATTTTGAGGCTGAATTTTGGGTAGAGGCTCTATTTTGGGCTGTGGCAGGCAGAGAACCACTGGGAAGCCTCACGTAGGGTGGCATGCAGCAACCCGCTCCTTCGGAGAGAGTCGCTCCAGGAACCGCGCTGGCTGCCCATCTGCCTCTGATGGCAAATCAAAGCTCTGTTTCCAACGTGTGCTGCAAAACACCGCACGGCTTAAGACCTGGCTGTCTTTCATCGTATGCACCTCCGAAAAACAGCTGAGTTCATCCCAAGGCATTTTTGCCAAGCGGCTGTCAAAGCTTAACTTTACTGCCCTTTAGAATGGTACAAGGCATCACTCTGGTTGACGTATGCTTGACTTAAAGTTATCAGGACCTATACTGTGGTTGGGTGAAGAAATTTAGAGACGGAGACTACTTTAGGCTTTCTTTTATGAACAGTTTGATATAACATCCAGTCGAGTCTAGTGCTGTTGTGATGCTCAAGTAAGTTGTTGCACAGTTAAATCTTTTTTTTTAAACACTCAAGATACATCCCCAGATCACAAGGTTTAGCCGAATGCTGACCCTCTCCGTTAATAAATGCAGCAATCACCACCCCCCAAGTCCTCCGAGTTTCTGGCAGTGAATTGATGTCAGCTTATTTTTATCTAGGTTGCTGAGAAATCAAGGAATCTGCACCTTCTTACAAAAACAAGAGGCAGAGTCAGTGCCAGTGGGAGCCTGCACGCTCTGGTGCGTGGGAGGCACCTTCATCTCAGCCTCCAGGCACCTAAACACCCCCAAAACTCTACCTCTCAGGAGAAACTGCACACCAACTTACACTATTTGAAATACAAAGAACGGGAACAGACAGCTTGGAAAAAATGGCCAGTCTTTGTAGTTTACAATTCAGCCTTCATATATGACCTACAGCCATGGTTAGGATTAGTTCTGTAACCAATAGAAGCAAGGGGCAGCCTTTTAATGGCATCGTTTTAACCCTACCTGTGCCATCTGCCTCTCCAGCTTTGACCGGGGAATATCATCAAAATAGTTTTCATTTCTTCTTCTCCTTGCATCGCCCTGCATGATAATGTGGGGAACGTCCAGGGAGCCACCAGTAGTGAAAGTGCTTTGGCTAAGTGATGGAGACAACTGAGGAGGAGTGTGGTTACCACTGGGTTCCTGGACAGGGAGGAGAAAAATACAGCATAGTAAGAACAGCATATTGCTGACTTCAAACCACACGTTTAAAAGTGTATTTGAATTACTCATACTTAAAAATTAAGGAACAATTCCTGAAGTAGAGGTTACTGTGGATGAACTTTTGAGATTTGCTACCCAAGGTGCAGAGCCCACGTGGAAGGAAAACCAATTCACTATTTACATGAACTAGTGGGAAATTCCCTCTCCAAAACCTCCTTGTGTAATACATACTCCCTTCTAGGACTGCTAGAGAGATAAAACAGTGAGTTACTTCTTGTCAAGGCCCAAATAAAGCCGTGATTTAGGACTAGCTATTTGTAGGATGAAATACATTCTTCACCACTTCCTAGCAGCCACTCTGAGCCGTGAAAGTGATTTGAAAGTGATGTGAACTCCAGCAACATCTCTTGCTGGAAAAAAGAAATGCATGAACATTTACAAAATATAGACACTTTGCAATTTTTATAGGTTTTGCAAAATATCCATTTAACTTGAAGTACTGGATATCAGAAACAAGCTAAATAACAACTTCTAGAATGTATGAAAGCATCAGAGTACAAATGTTTTACCAGGTTTTTCCTGTAATCCGGGCTGAACTGTGACCTTGTATCAGTCAGTGTGCAAATACCACAGCGAACTGATATGTGAACTCCACCTAATAAACAGCTAAACAGGTCCTCCTGATCATACATTTTACCAGGATCCCGCCACCACACCACTCACAGACAGCCACCGTAGGTATGTTTGGAAACACCTGTTCTCATGCACATCACATCAATTGCTCAAACACCAATTGCAAACATTGGTGAGCAGCTCCATCGTTCAACACTCTCTTGGAGATTGCAATCAGCCAGAGCAGAGCTACAGCACGCTGGGCAGCCAGTCTGCACACGTATCACCCCAGGGTGGACTGTAAAATACCCTCGTAGCAACGGGATGGGGAAACATGTTCCCCTCTCATGATGTAGGTTACTGGGCTCAATTTATCTGACACTGGAGATTTCTCTGATAGTAAGTTCTTTGGAGGCAGAACTTACCCAGGAGGGTGTTTGCACAGTGCAGACCTTGTCTAAATCACCTGTTGCTGTAATATTATATTTCTATGCTGAACAAGAAGGGACCTGGAGATATTAGAGGAAGCAATGATGTGCTCCAGTGGGCATGGTGGGTGAAACACCCTGCCTTTTTATTTAAAGAAAGAACTAAAGTGGATAGTACATGCATGATTACATTGAAGCAAACCTAATTCTGAAAAGCATCAAGGTACTTATACGCCATGCTGTTAAGAAACGAGATATAGTGTAAGCAATCAGAGAGCTGTAATCTCTTCCAAATGGAAAGGAAAGTTGCAATTCTCTGTATGCGTTCAAGTGATAGTAACATCTGATGTTATTATTTCAAGTGTAGGAGTCTGTGACATTATTCCTTGCAATCACAGTAATGGATTAGTATTTTTCACGTTGGTTGACTAAAATCAGGGATATATAGTTGTTTAGCAACTTTTAATTAACTGGGATTTTTTTTTTTTTTTTTTTAAAATTCTCTAGCTTTCCTGTGATGTGAGACAAGCACTTGACATTTCCCAGGGCAAAGAAAGGATTGTTTTCCTCTTAGGAATAGCCTTTTTCCCTCCTTCACAAAAATCCACCTACATTTGGCCCAGTTAAAAGCTTCTGAAAAGCTGTAGTCTGCACATGCTCACAAGGTGTGGTGAGGCATAATCTCTAAAACTTACTCTCCACGGGCCCAGCCCTGACTAGATGGTGCAGACGTCTCTGCCCTGAAAATAACCTGAGTAGAGGGGCACTAAATGAGATCCTTTCTAATGACTGCTACCTGCCGCTCCAGCCAGCTAGGTAACCTCTCTCTGCTCCGAATCACGATTCACTCCCTGTTCAGTAGGCTGATAGGGCCATAAGCACATCAAAGTGACAGATGACCGTGCCACGGACATACAGATGCCAGCTCTCATCGAGTTTTTCATATTTTATCAAACTGCATATAAAGAGGAAATTCACTCAGAAATCTATATTGGAAGATTACTGGCAAGGCAATAGAGACAAGAATTACAAAGTCAAGAAATAAAAGAATTACGGTGCCTCTGCATTATGGAACAGGGTTCAATTGTATGATTTTATGCTATTTTCTCACAGTCGTCCTTCACAGCACAGATGGATCCTCAACTGTGCAGCATATTGTCATATATTCAGCACTGTGTTATCATTAGCTATCGTGTAGTCAGTATTTTATTCTCACCTCGTTTTGTGGCCCCAAACCCCTTCCCTAAACTCTACTCAAATCCTGCTCCGAAGACAGGATGACTAATATTGTCATTTTCATGACGCTCATAAGTGCTTTACAAATGTCAATCAATTTATTTTCACCACACCCTGTGACTTCTGGCATTTTATAATCACCACTTTAGTGTGGGGGACCTGAGACACACAGGCAATGGTTAAAAAATATCAGTCACTTTGGATGCCCAATTAAAAAAAATATCTATTGCCTGATTTTCCAAGTGCTTGTATTCAAAACTCCGCTTTTACTGATCTAATTTGCAGCGCTGTGTGCTCCCCACTTGTATAAATCAGACTCCAGACTCCAGTCAAATATGCACAATGTCAGTAACATACAATTAGTGACTGTTTATGAGGCAATTACCTAAATAACTTACCAAGTGTTATCCAAGGGCTTTGTGGCAACAGCGAGTGTAAATCTGTATTTTCATGGCTACGGCTATTCCTTTAATCATGAGTCTCCCTCTCATTCTTCCTTCATTCCTCTTCCTCACTCCATACCCACTTTCCCATCTCGTTAACAAACTTGCAGACCAGGCATGGACGCCCGTGCCAGTGCGATCACGTACTCAGTACCGTGTTACTGTTAGTCACAGATTTCATACCATGTTACCACCCTGTTGTGAAGGCACAGATACATGCCCCGCAGGGATGCCTGATCACGTATTTCACCACTGAACTCTGCTTCATCCCCACCTCTCAGTCCTGCCGGTCACGTAGTGCTGGAACCACACAGGTCAGGGCGCACCTCATGCCCCACAGGTGTTTGTCTAACGGGTTCCTAAAACCAGGAATCCTCCCTAGTGAATTCATTCTCCTCTTAAACTATGATTAGTATTGTAACACTGCTTCTTCAAATTTTCAGTCTGAATTGTCATTCCTGCAGTTTAAATTCCACCTTCCAGTGCCAACCAGCTGAGGATGGGGTTCTGTGAATAACATGGACACCGGTCCTATAATGCACTCAAGAGCGGAGAGCCAGATTGCATAGGTAAGCTGAGATCTAGCATTTTCTAGCTTTGGAGTACGTGACTTTGAAATCAAAATAACTTTTCCTTACTACACAGTTATTGTGGCAATATTATAATTTGTGGATATTTTTATGTTTGTTGCTTTTCCTCAATATTTAACCACTTTTTACTTTGAAATATTCTAAAAGCTAATACAAAGATAGTTGAAAAAGGTGAAGCGTGTTAGCCGTGCTTAGGTTGACCTTGGGACCTTAAAGGTAGAGTCTTTACACTACCTTTTCTTAAAGACGTAAATTGATCTTCCAGTAGCCACAGATACTTTATGTAAAACAATTTTCAAACTAAAAATTATTGCAAACTACAGCCTAAATACTATGTCCTCGTTTCGTGTGAAATGGCATAGTAGCAGTTGATAGGAAAGAAAACCTTAATCCAAACTCATGTCCTCCTCTTTAGGATTCTCTGTGAAGGCTCCAATACCACGAGGTGATGAATGACATTTAGCGCTTGCCTGCATCAGTAGCTCTAGCTGTGGAGCAGCAGACTACTTTTTATCATTTTGACTACAGATGGAGGACATCCAGTTTTCTCTTGACTGTTAACTGAGAATAGACAGTCCTAACCAATAACACGGGCTGTGGAAACTTTCCCACCTGCTGAAGAGGAACTAATTCCCCAGTCCAGAGCACTGAAAGTATTGAGCAAAAATGGGCGACTTCCAAATGATTCCTCTTTCCTGGGAGTGTATTAACACCTGACATGCATCAGGAATCATTCACATAATACATAAAAAATAAAAGACAAGAAAAATATCCACACGTTTGTGCAATGTGCCTTCGAGCAGGACATTATAGACTTGTGAGACTTTTTTCAACATGGCATTAGGAACAGGTTGAATTGGGGGGGAATCTAAAATGTCTGTATGTGGCATCTGAGAATAAGCAAGGTGAAAACAGGCTGGTCACAGAAATTGCAAGTGTATGTAAAAATAAACCCTCATTCTGTCTTTCTCTATTTCTCTTTACACCAGGAAATTTAACTTGAGAGCACAGACACCCTCTGACATTTGGAAATTTAGTCCCAAATGAGATTCGAGTCAGAAATGCAGCCCCATGAAAATAATCAGATCCAATCAAATGCAAAAGGTGTGACCTAAAATATCAAAATAACAAGTGTTGATATGAACTCCCTTGGAGAGAACGCAGTAGGAAAGGGTCATCAGATCACAACTCAATAAGGGTAACGGACAGCAATGAAGCAAAGGCATTGGATGGGAGAAACCCAGTGAAGACGTTGTAACCACAGAAGATTAGATCTGGCCAAGTGTGGAAAAAACCCAGGGACATTGCAACAAAGTTTCTAAAAGAGGGACTACAAATGAAAATTAAAAACACGATGAAACTTTTGATACACAGAGACATCTTAATGGCATTTTTATCTCAACAAGGCCAAGAGGCTCTCTTTAAAGAAAGCATCAATTATATGCCTGAAAAGTAAGTGAAAGCATTTTCAAAACATGAAAGGAAATGGCAACTCTCCTTCCGCAATATCGATCGGCTGGGCTGGGATTCCTGTGGGCAAATGTAGCTGTGCAGCTCGTACGCACCTGCTCCTGAGCAAGCTTCTTGAGCAAAGAAGATAAGCTGGTACTTCTAAGACGCTACTTATCTCATCCTAAGGTAGACCTCTGAAACAGGTCAGATGAATCACCCTGTAAAAATGTCAACTTATCTCTGCTGGCTCTTTGGGGAGGTGCGACTGAGCACGTCAGCCTAAAACATCTACACTGTAAACTTCTGAAGTGAGGTAAGTTGAATCACACTCGAAGTTGAAGCCCACTCAAAGAGGCCCTTGTTTTCGTGCAAATGTTACCAAATGCTTGCTGACTTTTTGAGAAATGCAAACAAATTTTCATGGGGACTCACCCTGAGGGTTATTGACCGAGGTGGTTTCTGAGGAGGATCTTCGTGAAGCCTGTCTCCCAAAGATGCCAGAATGCGCTTCCGGTGGCCAATCAAGCTAATTTTTAAGACCTGAAATAATAACAAAAATACCTCGGGTCATTAAAAAGAACACATTGCAATCATGAAATGAAGATCCATTCAGAGTGAAGCCATATTCTCTTTAAATCTTTTACCAAGTTAGTCCACTACACAGACAGACAGCAGCGTGAGGCAAACAACAAGCAGGAAAAATGAGAGGCGAGACCAAACAGAGGAAAAACCCTCTAAAATGAAAGAAACTAAAGCAGGTATACATGTAGAAAACTGAAAAAAAAAAAAAGGCTCAAACATAAGTAGGGAGGAAAGGAAAATGGAACAGGAAGAGAAGGCAGCAGAGCAGGAGGAAAAACAAGGGAAGGGGAGGAAGAGACTGGAGAAGGAAATATAGAGGTGCAGGCAAACAGTGAGTGATGAGGATTAAAGGGATTCACAAGAATGTGAGGCACGAGGAAGAGAGGGAGACACAACCACTGAATGCTTAGAGAGAGCAAGAAGGGAGAAAAGGAACTGCACAATGAATAAATGTTATCACTTTAAAATTTATTCACCATGCCTTTCATGGGTAATCTTTGAATGACACATACAGTTTGCATTATCGTGTAGAATCATCCTTGCGTAAGAAACGCAGCACAGACAAATTTTGTCCTGGAGGTCTCTTACTTTCATCAGATGCAATGAAAAAACATCTCTGTTGCACACAAGCACGACCATCAGTGGATAGGTTCAAATACCGTGTGCTTCTCCAAACTCCAAGGACGCTCCCAAAAACGTGTTCCAAACTTACTGCAACTACTCCCCACTTGTATCTCTCTGTGTCCCTGCCACATACAAACCCACCACTGCTCTCAGGAAAACAGAGAGGGCAGAAGCAGCAAGTTGGAAACTTAAGCATTAGTGGTGGTGGTGGGGGGAATCAATCATATTTCGATGCTATTCTTTAATGGCTACAAATGGCTTCAAAGTGTAAAGCAGCCCTAATTGTAGAAGCAAGCCTCTGCTCTGCAAACAGCAGTGTCCTCACGTAACTCTTCCAGACTGTATATATGGCTTCATACACCGGAGCTGCCTCCATTGCCTCTCAGAAGACAGTACTTCCCACTATATTTAGGACTGCTCTGTTTCAACACCCTTCAGTTGAGAGGCATTTCTCACTCAACCTAGAAAAAGTAATAGTCCCCAAAAACCCCTGAAAATGCTACCTCGGTGAACAACTACCTCAGTTTAAGCAGTACCCCTAAGAGCTGCCATTCAGGAGAACAAACAAAACCCAGACCCCAGTGACTCCCCTATGACATCTCTTAGATCCAGTATGTCAGGGTATGGTACAGGAACACGCCATCATAATTCTGCTGGGTGAACTCCTGCCTATCCATGGACACGTGAATTCTTCCACGCTTCCTCTTGTTGGATGTCTCTGTGCTACCTGTTACAGTTGAACCTCAAGAACACCTTGTTTGCCCGCCTCTACAAAGCCATGGGCAAGGAGATGAAACAGACCGAGGCCTTCCTCCAAGGGGCAGCTTACAGGGTCATTGCAGACACCTCAGCTCAACAGCAGACCCAAGCTGCAGAGTCCCACAGACCTGCTACGTGCTCCCCTGTTAGTCTAAACCTGGAGAAGCACGAGTGAAGCTGAGATAGCGCAGCACACACAAAAATGCTGGAGGCAGGCAGGAGACTTACTTATGTATTCCATTTACGTTGAACATTAAACAGAAGCATGAACTGTTTATCTCCCTATTTAACTATACGAAACAGGTGAATGAACTACAGCTGCTTTAAGCATTACTCAGGTAATGCACTTCAGTGGACTTCCTTCTTTCATAACGCTTCTCCATCATCAAGAGCATTTACCCAGAGATTTTTATGTTAAGCTATAGTTGTTGGGTTATTTTGAGGTCCTCAGCGTGCCGACTGCCTTATTAGCTGTATCAAAGCACAAAAAGTAATTCTCTTTGACTGCACAGAGCTGTTGAACAACAGGAGAGAAAAGGACACAAGTCTTGAGGGACTTCTCACGTAAGAGATCAGCAGACGGGTCTAAATGGTTATATTATTTCAAAAGCTGCTCCATTTGACAGCGATACAGATCTTTAAACACTGTAAGCGCTGCTAAGCTTATTCCACATTTTGTTTTTCCATTAAAATGGTGATCACCCCAACTCTGAAGTGGTTGGGATTTAAAGATGCAACCTACAGAAACGTATTGTCCCCAGCCAACAGGCAGCTGCAGCCCAGTCTCATCTGGACCACATACTCTGTTAACTGAAGACAGCTGTATTCTTCTGGAAACAGACTCCCTCATAATGTTCTTACTTGGAAAACCCACTACTCAACTTACAAATATAAACTACTGTTTTCTGAAACACTTCTATATTTGAGTTATCAGAGTTTAACAAACAACCTGAAAACTCTGAAAACTTGTTCTGTGATGGATTATCCTTGATAGCATTTATCAAAATGTAAATATCACAAATATAGGTCAACGGTGTGCAATGGTAAAGTTGCCTAAAGCAGTATCTTAGAAATATTTTAACGTTGTGTGTCAAATAACCTTTAAAAGTCTTGCAGTTATTTAACCCACGTTAGTTCCCCATGAGTATTTGCTATGTACCAGGTAACAGTGAATACAGTAACACTGAACTATAGGGACAGTCAATACAACGCACCTGAGTGCTACGCAGTGAAACATTTCGTCAAATGGATTGTAGCCTACATAATATACAACAATGAAATGAGCTTTGCAGTGTGGCTGCAGGAATCAGCTACAACACGGCATGAAACTGTTCAGAGAAACCTAAGGCCCTCCACAACCCCTTATTTCGTTACTGGGACAAACAAACAAACAAAAAAAGCACGTATGTGACATGCCTCTTTCCACACCGACAGTAGGATACCTGAGAAAAAATAATGCAACTCCATCTCATATATTTGCTTATATTTGATGATGCAATACAACTAAAGGAGAACAGGGAGAGTCATTTCTCCAAAGAAATGATACATGCATACAAATTTAATCCTATTTTTACCTCCGTATTCTCCAACGATTAGCATACAAAATGAAATTCCGCTAGGAAATGTAAGAAATCCACAAATGTAACCAATGCAATACTTTGCATTTAGATTTCTGACTTAGTTGACAGATGTTTTAAAAAACAAACACATGTAGCCCAGTAACTCCCTGATGACTGTATATGTGCAGATGCTGGAATTAACAAGTTATTCCATCTAAAACTGAGCATTATTTCTGCCACATTGTTCTGCCCGATCTTTTCTTCTGATTGAATAATATCATCCAATACTGTATTTTTATAATTATTCTACATCTTTTTTAAATGGATATTATAAAGATTACTGAAATTCAAGACATTGATTCCCTTTCTTTTGGAATAATTTGAGAAGTTACTGTATGGGGTAAAATTAGTACCATAATGGCGCAAGTGGTCTGGACTAAACATGTAGCAGCAATCAGACACTAGGAACTAGCTACAAAGTGGATAAACAAGAGTGTGATCAGAATCGCACTACTGATTCTCTACTGGCAGCATCAGACACTTCAGAATTTAAGAAGAAAAAATGGTAAATACAAGCCAACAAGGAGTGATCTTCCTATTTCTGCAAGTTAACAGCCCAAAATGCTAGCTAAATTAAATTTTATTAACCATTTTACTGCTGGTCATATTGGAATAAACTCCAGGCTATCCTGGAATCATGGGTGAAGAATACTTTGATTATTACCACCTTCCTACCACAATGCCACCCCCCAGGGCTAATCCTAAAATGTGGCAGTGCCCAGAATACCCAGGAAGCAAGCACAGACCAACCAGTACAGCTCACCTGATCATTGTGACTGGTTTAACTGAAAATTTGAGAATGGATGAAATACACTTGCTATATAAATTCCCAGCATGGACAAATGTTCAAAATGTTACAAATTCTACCCATAGAACTGCTGTCAGTGACTACTGTTACAACAACAAAAAAAAAAAAAAAAAAAAAAAAAAAGAAAAAAAAGGAAAAAAAAAAAGCCATACAGTACACACTGACCAAGATAAGATTACATGGTGTAATAACTGACATACTCTGAAAGATAAATAAGCCCAAGTCCGCTGCGATATTGAACGCCTGCTGGCTTACCAATACCAATTACAGCCAAATCCAGACCAAACCATATCAAACTTCTGCTGACTTTTTCACGTAAGGGTACTTTATGCTCTTTCTCATCCTGACTGCAACTGCTGATTCTTTACAACCCTAAATTATCACAAACATTTGCCATTTTTAACAATGAGGGGATTTTCCCGTGGAGCCCTGACTGCTCAGCAAAGCGCGGGCACGTGAAAACAGAGATGCTCCAAAGCAGCTGGAGATCAGAGACTTGCTGCAACTCTGCTAGATGCAAGACTTCTCTGGTTCCCGCAACTGCAGTGGAAGCAATCGTTTATTATGCCTACGAAGAGACTTGTAAGAGACTTATGATTTCATATCATAATGATACGAAACACGCGCCACTATCTCCCTGAATTAATTACCCAACTGGAAACAGATGTCAGTTGTCTTGGTGACGGCATTTCACAAAGACAGACGGCTGCCTACTAAGTCCCGTTTCTATACATTATCACGAAGAAATGGCCTTTGTTTGGTTCCCCCCCTCCCCTTCAAATACATAATTTAGTTGCAGATCTCCAATTCAACGGTACTGAGAAGTCAGAGGCCAAGAGTCCTCTCCAAGCAAAGGTAATTTTGAATCCCGGGTTGTTACACTCCTCTGAGCTGCACTGCTGCAGATGAGCGTGCTGCCGGAGCAGCGGTGTCACACCGCTGTTCAGCTGTTGCCATCCCGGGTCAGATTCAGGCACGTGAAGATTTATTATTTTTTGCAGAATTTCTCAGGATAGCCTTTGGTACTACCCAGGCCGCTGGAATTTTCGTCTCGACTTCACCACAGAAGCCATTTTTGTCATTAAACTGTTTTCCAAATTCTCATTAGTTTAAGAATTGAATGACTGAAAATATCAGGTGCTAGTACTTCTGGCTCCACTAAAGAGAAAAAAATGTAATTGTAATTTTGTGCTTATAATCGATAACCTTAATATTTCAGTGGGAAATCATTAGTTTAATTTTTCATTAATAAAAATCAGGAAAATGCAATGAAACAAGACCTGGCCAATACTGAGACCTGGCCCCCATCCTGAGGATGTGTCTCAGGCTATGTGCTGAACCACTTTTTAGAAACAATTTTTTAATAAAAAAAGAAGTTAAATCCATGACCTTTAAAAAAAAAAAAAATCACAGTTTAATGATTTTGCAAACCTCAGATGTAATGACAAATATTACATATGTGCACTTTTATCATGAGGCTCAAAACCGCATAAATTAGAAATCCTGAAAGTCTATTACACAGACAAACACAAAGATTATTACAATAACGATTACCTATTCTAAGAGACAAGGCTGAAAATATTACTTATGTGAAAAATAGCAAGCACTAAGCAGACCTGTACATAAAGTAAAAACATTCCTTCTGTTTTCACAAGCAGTAAGTGCAAAAACTATTGGACAGCTTGAAAGGTGGAATACATTCCCAAACTGAGTCCCAGAGGATAGACTTCTTAGACTGTTCCTTCCACTAGTGACCTGCATTTCCACCTGTGTTTTGAGCTAATAACAGGTCCAGTCACTGGTTCAGATCAGATATAGAAAATGTGTGGCTGCGGAGACCAGGAGCATTATTCCCGGCCAACCTTCTTGAGGTTTTCAATGTTAATCATATAGCACTGCAACAGCAATATGTTATCCCACAATATTTTGCAGGATTACTTACATAGCAGATAAATTATAATTAAAGTTACTGGTACTACAACACATTTCATAATGAGCTAATCATTTATTTATCTATTTTTTAATACGCAATTATCAGCAAAGCACATTAATCTGTACACAAGCATGAAATGCAGCTAGGGTAACGAGAAATAAAATACAAATCTCCATAGAAAATGTTAACAGGTCTAAAACTGATCCTTTTTCTGATCTTGATTCAATTTCGTCACAGACTTAATTCCAAGCAAAAGGGGGAAAAAAATCCAACATTCAAACCTTTTCAAAGAATGTGATGTTTGTCTACTAAATAAATAGCTTTTTTTTTTTTAAAGCCTTCTAATAACACAGTAATGAATGCTTTCACAATATCAGAAGAAGCAAACAGCCATTCGCTGCTTGGAGTAAAAATGCAGATTACTCTAGCTCACAGTTATAACTAATGCAGTCATTAAAAGGTAAGCTCTGTAATATGAGAATAGTATCAGTTAATTATACAGATATTGATATATTAGAATTGAAAATTGTTTATTTCTATATTGTGCAATTATAAAGTCTGACAAAAATGGCAATAAAAATAATGAAAAACCTAAGATGGTGTTATATGCCTCCTTCTAAAACTAGAATTTAATGCAGGTCCTTCCATGCATTATTTTTTTAAAATCGTCAACATCTTTTAGATACACAATGACTGCAGAAAGAATGTCTTCAACATACAGAAAGAAAAGCCAAATACCAGACAGGAGAACCTGGACCAAGGATCAGAACAAATGCTGTTAAGAGACATTGTTCAGAACACATTCATTTTCCCCAGTGTATTTGCAAGTTACCAGCTGTATGCACAAAGACCTAATTATTAATGCATTAGAGTACTTTCAGTTTAGTAAAATTATTTTTCTGTACTGCAGAACATTCACATTAAAAGCATGGGCTCCACCCTTGCATATCTCGTTCAAGCCAAATCGATGCACAGATGCTACCTATGGCTCGTGTTCAGGCGGTGCTACAGAGTGGTTCTCGCAGAACACCACACACAGCAATCCAAAATACACTTATCCCCTTAAAGCACTAAATATCCCAGAGTTACAAACTTGATTGTGCATTATTGTCCTGCTGCTAGCATTAATATGAATCCACGTTTTAAGGGAGAGCTCTAAAAGAATCCTAAAGATAAAAAAATCAGAAAAGTGTTCGTAGCCTGGCAATGTCAATACTCGCCTATTACGAACTCATAGCATGATGCTAAGGACACAACCCATCCCAATTCGCTGCTAAAGTAGAGGCGAATTGTCCTCTAAGTCTTGTGAAACCTGCATGGAAATCATAGAATTGTTAGCGTTGGAAGGGACCTTTAAGATCATCAAGTCCAACCATTAACCCAGCACTGCCGAGCGATGTCTAAGCCATGTCGCTCAGCACCACATCTATATGTCTTTCAAATACCTCCAGGGATGGCGACTCAACCACTTCCCTGGGTAAGCTGTTCCAATGCTTGAAAATGCTTGAAATGCTTCCTTAGAAGAAAGAAGATCTGCAGAAGAAAATATCAGGGTTCAGTCCGACTGGAGGGGTGCTGGGCTGCAGAGCGGGAGCGGCTGCGGCAGAGCGACCTCCCAGGGATGTCACTCCAGGGATCCCACCCACCTTAAAAAATGGACCTGGTAGGCGGGCAGGGAGCAGTTCTCTGCACAGCCAGGTCCTCATCTGCTTCCTTACCTGACCACAGAAGAGCTAACGCCGGCACAAGTATACGGGCAGGAAAGTACGACCAAGGATGGGGGAAAGAGGAAGGGGTGGAACTCTCATTTTCCGCAGCTGCTTGTGCTTACAGTGGCCCAAACCCCACATGAGATGCGTCCACCACAGTGAAACTACAGCTTCTTTCACACCAGACAACCCAAAAGGAGAGGGCGGTTAGCTTGAAAAAAAAAATAATAAAAAAAAAATCTGTGAAGAACCCTAAAGCTGACATTTTAACAGAAACCACGGTCTATGAACCTATGCTTTTTAGTGTTCAGCAGTTACTCAATTTAGTTTTCTAGTTTGTCTGTCAGGTGTCTGCCATGTTCTCCCTGAGGACTGGACAAACCTGTCAGAGACAGGGCAGCCATTTCATGAAAAGAGTTCTCCCTCTCATAACTGTTTCTGTCTTACCAGTAATCAGTGTGGATTCACCCTACTGCAGACTGGCTGCTTGGCCTCGGCCATACTGCTTTCTTTGGTAGCATTTGGCACACTGGATGAAGTAAAACACATTTTGTGATGTGCTAGTATAGGCGCTGTTGACTCTATTTTGGGTACCACGTGTTACACTGTCCAGGGATGTCACCTCTATCAAGATCTTAATTTCATTACTGTACGGAAAAGATGCACCTACATATACGATGTGATGTAAAGAGGGTCCTCGGTTATCGCTCTACCTGCTCTGCAGCAACAGCCAGCTCACCAATTTCATCACTTTTCTTTCAGCAAGGACACTCCCCCCATGAATAAACTTTGACTCACCAATAACCTCAGTATAGATTATGGCATGACATACAACTTTAGCATAAAAATAATAAATAAAAAAATCCTCCATCAACTTATTTTCCCAGTTGTCTTATACTGTCCTGGTTTGCAGTCTTTGCTCATTAAACAATTATTTAATTAAACTCACTAAAACAATTACTACAGGTTCTGGAAGATAATCATGGCTTGAAATAAACGGTACCAGCCCCTCTCCACAGGTTTCACACTCCCTCCACCTTCATCAGTCTCATCCTTTAACACCAAATGGTAGAAACTACTACATATGTAGAAGCTACCAATTAATCTCAACTGCAGTTATAGTAATCTAGCATTTTCTTTCAGGTAGCCTGATTAGCGTAATTAAAATAAACTAAGAGCAATTTTGTCTAATCTACATTCGGTTTGGATTGTGATGTTGCCTGTCAGATTCTGAACCCCTGATCTTGTCCATTTTCCAACTACATGATATGGCTTAAAAAAAAAAAAAAAAGCTATTAGTTCTTCTCTACATCCTTGCTTCGTTTAGACCCTTTATGCTGTCACAACTGTAGCAACACTACTACTATCATATAAAAAAAGGCAATGGCCACCATGGCAGAGCAGAATCACACATCACAGGCAGAGCCGGCGTCACGCTGTACTTTGACTCTTAATCTGTGAGGAGGAAGCACCGTGGGTGGGAGGGAACAGGCTCTATGTGCACAGCAGGACGGCTGGATTAACTCTGCCAGGGGCAGCGAGGGGACAGCAAAAGCATTTCTCAAAATATCTTTTTCTTTCATGCCTTGAGGTAAGAGCAGGAAGGAACACCATCAAAAAGTGGGGTTACAAAAGGATACAAATAAAGTGGCAAAAATATTCATCCGTCAGTAGCTCAAGTAAGTTCTTCCCTTGTGACTCTGAGCAACACAACAAATTTCAACATAAAAGATTACTGTCTGCATGATTTGAGATAAATTGAAACCGCAAGGCCGTTCAGATCATACACATCTTCTTATGCACATTCCTTCATTAAACATTCAACATTAGTCTGGCTTAAGGAAGAAACATTTTTGTACATAACCAAATTAGAACAAAGCAAGTGGGCAAGCTGTACTGAAGAGCTCTCCAAACAGGAGGCTGATTTTGTACTACAGTTAAAAAAAAGATAAACTGAACTCCAGTCTAACAGTGAAAACCAGCAAAGCTTTGGCCATCTCAAACTTCTTGTCCTTTAAGTTATTTTATATAAAGAATATAGAATATATATTTCTAAAAAGAATATAGATGTGTGTATCTTTTCAAATTCTGCAGTTTGGGCAGATGCATTATTAATGAAGTATGCTGGCAAAACCCGCCGGTGAATGGGTTATCATGGGAAAGACTTTCTTGCTATAAATTCTATTTGAATTTTCTCAGCGAGAAGTGCTGCACAGGACTCCTAGTACAGGGTAGCGTAGTATGTTTTCTTCACCTCTGCTCTTTCTCTCTTTTTACTTCATCCTTATCAAAAGTTCCTGCAAAAGGAAAGTTCTCTTCAAAGAGAATGTCAAAAAGAGGATAAACCTAATCTCCACGGCTCAGGCTTTGCTTTCTTTACCTTGGGCCCATCCAACCCATGCAATAAAGTCGAAAGAAGGAAAGACAGTGCCAAGGAGTTCATTCTCCACTTTTCCCATCAGTAGTAGTAACATCAGCAGTCCTGATTTTGCAGAGAGTGTTACACGAGGGGATTTTTGGACCTGTGTGAAACCAAAATGACTTCTCAGACCTGTGCATGCAGCTAACAGCAGGACAGTGGCCCCACGTTGCAAAAAATCAGAGGCCCCGAATCACGTCTATAATGATTCTCAAACCACTCTTAAAGTTGTCAAGGATCTCCCCAATGTCTAGTCATACCTTTTTATAATTCTAAATATTGTAATTTAACAAATCTTCTTGATCCAGCAACTGACCATTCTGATTCTTGAATTACGTTTTGGTTAATATTTAACCTAAATTGTCTCTTCTCTAGCTCTGTCCTCACTGATTTATGAAAATGGTTCCTCATTATCTCCTTTATAACATCCACTTACATTTTGGCAGAAAGTTATGTTTACCCTCAGTCTTGTTCCCCCTAGAAGGAACGTTCTCATTACACTAGGCGTTTGGTTACAAGTTTTCCAACTGAGACACAACTGTGATTTCTAAGGTACAACATGAGCAGAAAAAAGCCAACAATTCCTCTTCCCCTCATCTAAAAAGCAATATAAACACATAAAATTTTTACTTTAAAAATAAATAATATAAACCAGAAAAAAGAGAACAGTTTTCCTTTCTCTTGCAAGTCATTTATCATAACACACATGCGATTTTGCGAAACTCTTCTACCAAGAATAACTCTCCCTCCTGGATTTGTTTTAACTGGACATAAGAGAATCCAAAGTATAAGCACATTATCCCAGCTGAAACAAAGGGAACCACACCAGGGGACAGAAATCTCTAAGTTTTTATACACACTCCTCTTGTTAGTATGCACAACATTCATATATCACTGTCCTTTTTTTGTGTTATGTTGTTGACTGATGTTCAATCACGTATCCAGTAGCTCTACTCCTTCTGCCCAGATTATTCGTCCAGTACTGCTCTTCAGTAATATACTCAGAGCTCTTTATGTTCTCTCATGTGATCTGTACTTCCAAAATAAATGTTTCACATTTCTTCAATTAAATCTTAAATAACTGATTCAGCCCATTTATGCGTTACGAAGATCACACTCTATTTTAATCCTATTTCACAGATGTTACTACATTAAATAATCACCCTTCAGAACAGAAACAATACCATGAAAATCCACATTTGTTTGGAATGACAAGTTTGCAGACCTTTAACTTTGCTGGAGCTTGAAATGTTAAACCTAAAAGAAAAGAGATTAGTTTATACGTGTATTTACATATTAATTTATAGTATTAAGTATAATAACCAGCTGTATTATTGTGAAGCCAACTAAGTTTCTACTTCAACTTGTCACAAAGTACACGACAGTACAGATCACGTTAACTCACTATAACATAAGAAATTCTGTCATGAACATTTTATACCAAATCACCACATGAACTATGATTAATAATGAATCAGAAGAGTAGATTTAAATGAATAACAAGCAAAGAGAAAGAAACCCCTCTTATTATGGGCAATTAGAGGATAATGTAACATACATATTTGTTATATACTAATATGTAGCCACTTGGGATATCTTCACATGACTCGACTTACTTAAGATATATTTCTGAGTTGTACTACAGAACTAATATTTTGTGTTTTTCAAATGAATAAGCAAGCCTAAATTTAGACACTGTTAATTAAAGTATAGTTTTAGAAACTCTACTATTCAAGTACACATCTCATTTCTATAGGTTTTTTAATTCTTCCTGTATTTGTGATCCAGATCCGGATCCAGAAAAGCATAAGGCTTTTCCCATTTAAGAACCCTGACATTTAAACTTCCTTGTTTCTGCTGTAATATTAACCTTTGAATCATAAAATGTTTTCCATTCATGATTTGTGTTCATATTTTCTTATCAGATTTCTCACAGATACTCAACAGCATAAGTAAACCAAATTTCTGCACGGAATTGAAAGTAAATGACTGCATTACTTCAGCAGCAGGAATGGAAAATACTTAAGGAAAAGGTTAAAATACACTTTTCAAATGTTATGTTGTGTTTCTGTATCGCAGACAATGGGCTTACTCAGCTGGGGGCAACTTCTTAATTTTCAGGAACCCATGCTGTGTTTCACCCTAATTTGGCCAGAGCCAGGTACAGCTGATCTTTTCTGAACTGATACCTATCACAAGGAATTTACCAAGTGTTGATGTTCCCACTGAGCCCCCAGGACTCAGGTGCCCTCCCTGGCTGTGAGCCCAGAGGTCAGAACCAGCATGAGAGTGATGCAGCCAGTTTTTCCCATGGAAGCACAGCATGGGTGGACCGGAAAAAATTCTCCAGGTTCTTCATGCTTCAAGATTTAGAATGATACCTAAAGTTAACAAAACTTTTTAAAAGAAAACAGTACTAGGGGTACTGGTGCTTCAGAGCTGCCCAGGAGATTAAAAAAAATAATTAAATTACATTTAAGTTTGGAAAACAGAGGGAGCAAAGCACGGTGCACCCACAAGCACCCTAAAATTTCAAAATGCGTCCCCAGAAAATAGCTCCCTGCTGGCAGAGCCCTCTGAGGATTGACACAGACATGCCAGTTCAAAACCCGGCATGCTGAGAGGCTGCTGGATGAAGGAGTTTGAAGCTCAGCGGGATGCTTTAACATGGACATTTCCCCATCACTGCCCCGGCATGCCCTTCCCGCTCGGAGCCCGACTGCTGCAAACCATCACTGCTCGCCAAACGCGTCGCTGCGTGCTTCATCACCGAGACATACAGGCAGCAACGAACACCTTCAGAGAGAGCTACAACTATATAATATTACGATCTATATTTGTGCTACAAACCAACATGACTGAGACCTCCCACAGGCCAGGGATTCCTCTGCATCAGTGGTCAGGGAGCAAAGGGGAAGGCAAATATATGACAAAACACCGTATGCAAATCATAAACCAAAAGATGGCGAGAGGTGGCATGAGCTACAACAAAGTCCTAACTGAACAAGGAATTCTATCTGTTGAGAACTTAAAATGCAAATGTTAGATTTTATTAATCCACTTCTTAACTGCAGATACAACCAACGCAAGCTCCTGAAATAATAAGGTAAAATGGGAATTTGGAACCTATGAGAGATAAAATGAGTGCCAGAAATTTTAAGAGGATGAATAACACAGGAGAAGAATAGGAAGACCAGAAAATGGGTCATTATAGTAATCAGATGAGAAACAGCTAATGGAAGGATTTACATTTTACAATAAAATTAAAAGGTAACTATTTGAAGGATAGCAGTAGGTGACATCTACAAGGCATTTGTGATAAACCAGAGTACATTATTTTATTTGTCTCTTCTGGCTTTTCAGATAAATTTCCTATTTTCTTCTTTGCAAATTCAACTTTCTTCCGTCTCATCTGTCAACCTTCTCCCTCCCTCTCTTCACATCTTATTTTCAGCTTAACAGACCCCAAATTCCTTTTGCCCTTGCAGCTTTGATCCAAGTCCCCTTTATTTCTTTACCACCCCCCAACCAGCTCAGCAATTTAATCCAAATTGGGAACCATATTCCCACCTCGTCCAGCTGACCACTACAGAGGTGACACGGTGAAACAACAACGAAAGAATGAGCAAAAACTGCTGACCACCGAGTAAGGTAAAAAGCCCCGAGAAAAATGGAAAGCAAGCTGTTGGATTAATAACAAAATCAGATTTGATTTAATGGCATCTGCTCTCCTCCATAAGCAGTGAAATAGCCATCTAATAAACACTTTTAATGTATGTTTAACGTTCATAATCTATGTCCTTTATGGGATAATCACCCAAGCTTTCAGAAAGAGACTGCCTCATTCTTCAGCAATCTCTGTCCTTATTTTGCACCTCTAGGATACCGCTGAAATGAAGAGAACAAACACCCACATACGTTTCTATTCTTTCGTAGTCTGTACAGTAAGTCTTCTGTACAAGCGGTGCTGCTAGGAGCACCGCAAGCAGCTCCCCTGATCAGCTCTGACCTAGGACGACTTAATATACTATCAGGCATAGTACGATTGTTTAATTATTTATTGAGATAAAGCATATAGAGAAAACAATGTTTTACCAATAGGAAGCTTTTGCAGAATGGTTATTCAATAATGTTTTAGAGAAAGAAGTCATTTTGTGAACATGGGCTCATGCTATAGATGCACAATTTAAAAAGAAATCTAATTTTTAGCTATTTAAAACCTTGTGAAATCTCTTCACTAGGATACATTTTCTCGCTGTCTAAACCAGAAATGATTACAGTGTCACAATGCAAGAAATACCTAGAAAATATCAAAATTTACTTCTCTGTATACCATTGTATTACTTTTCTAATGAATTCTGTAAGCCCCCAGGAACTGGCATATATGTTAAAATCATCTAGGGTCAGCTTTAGCAATGTACAAGCTTCAGTGGTTCAGAATTTCATATTTTTAAGAAAACATGGCATGTGTTTGTATCAGCTAGTTTCATCCGTCATTATCCATCTCCCTCCTACACCTTTCTAGTATAAAACCCCCTTCTGCTTGCTGACAGAATACTAATTTGGCTTCATTTAAATGCTAAAGCAGCATAGTCCAGCTATCTCATTTAAAATATGTGTAAAGCTGTGAAACAATTGACAAGCACAATGAAGTGCGTGTACCGTAAGATCTGCATGGAATTATTTTTCAATAAATTTTTTTTCCACGTGTATCTCTTAAAATCAGGGAAGGGAAAAGGTTAGTATTTACGTAGCAGCTCACCACTTCATATCACCTGTGAAGATTAAAGGCCAGGTGACATATAGCCAAAATGTATATAGGCAGGCTTCTAATGTGCAAAGGCAGTCACTCATTCTTGTAACTATAACCCCATTTTTATTCTGTGTGTGTAATAAGAAAATCTGCATTAACAAAACCTGCATCAAATATAAATGGAGGGCAAGCGGAATTTCCATATATGAATAGTACAAAAACCTAAATATAGAGAGCTCTACAGACAAGACCTGGGCTGGTATCCCTCAGCGGAACCTTCCAGTGACCTGCGTTGACAGATCCCCCACAATACCCTCCTCATAAAGGTGTAGTTTTATGGCATAAAATGCAGAGTACAATGAAACTTGAATTGGCATGATTCATTGAGCTGATTCTAAATACTTGGCATGCAAGTACATGGAAGCGTGTAAGTGGGGTTTAAATAAACACACCTTTAAATAAAAATGCATGATGTGTGTATCACCTTCGTACACTCACATGGGAATAGAAAGCAGGAAAGAAAAATGTCCAAGGGACCCCTGTAGAAGAGCTGGCGTGAGAAAACAGTGACCACCAAGGCCTGGGTCCAATTAGCATTAAACTGCTCTCCACGTCAGAGCAAACTGGGAGGTAAGCCTCATATTTCTGGGGTGCACAACTGATGAACGTGCTTACAGAGGCTCACACAGTCCATTTCAAGTTCAAAATCAAGGCAGCTTTGCTTCCCCCCCCCCAAGGAAAAATGCAGACACTAGCTAGTGTGATAAAATGCTCCTCCCAACAGCAGAGAAGGTACATGGGCAAAACCAGTTACACTTCACAACTGATATTAAGATGAGAAGAAAACAACCGTCTTTTCTCTTTAAACCCTCTAATTCCTGAATGGTTAAAGAAATGCAGAGATTTATCAGCAGAAGAGCCACTAGTAAAAATAATTTGTTTCAGAAGGTAATCATAACTTTTGTTGTGTAGATTGCAAGAAGACATTAACTGTTGTTGGACACATCCATATTTCTAGGTATAAACACCTCATTTACAGTTCAGTATTGTAAAGAAACTAAAACATGGAAGACCTGATCATAGTTCCAAACCCGCTTTGTGCAACAAGACTAATGCAGGAGTGAGTTAAGGAGCTGACCCATATATTGAAAAATAGGATCTAAAATTAAATGGGAAAATGTACATCATTATTTTAGCTCTGCAACTATGAGCTGAGTTAAATCTCTGTGCAGCAAACTGAAAAGTTATCTATACACTGCACATTATTATGTACTCGGTGAGCACACAACATTTAAATCATTTTTGCTATGTTAGTAGTACTGAATTTTTTCATGCATTTTAAAGTTGGATAAATGGTTAGGAAAATAATTCAATAGGTCAGACATTTCATTAACTTAAATATTAACAACAAAATCCTCCAAGCAGAATAAAAACACCCTTTTTTTTTTTTTCTTCTTTTTTTCTTTTTTTTCCCCCCTTGCCTGTGGACCTATGTACTTGTCCAGGGCAGCAGGACCCACTGAGAATCCCTCTCAGCTTGCCAGAAGTATGAAGGTTCTAGATATCTGGGGCTACACAACCTAAATTCCCTGTTGAAATTGTTCCTGTTTGGTTCCCAGCTAACACTTTGCCTTACGTTTAGATTTACACATATGTTCTTGGTCCAAGGTACTTTGTTCCCAAAGGAACCTTTGCTTTGCTTTAGTTTCTGAACGTACACTGAATATCAGCTTAACACAGTTTAATAACTTCATCAAGCATACATGCATTAGAACTTCGATAGTATCTAAAATATTTTCCACAAGTTTATAAATTACCTCCCTGCAATGATCTAATGCCAGTGAAAGAGCCTATTTCAAATACCACTGATTGTTAACAAGGATGAGATCACGGTTTTCTTGATGTCAGTGGCAAAATACCACTGACTGCAATGAAGCCAGTGTCTCACTTGGACATGCTGTATTCCAATAAAATAGGGATTACGCTGCATTGCAGAACTGAAAAGGATGGGTACAGTCAAAATGAAATGCTAGAATGAAAGCTGTGTAAAAATAGTATTTTCTTATACAGCAGACCTACCCTACAAATATATTCAATCTCATAGCTGCTTATGCTCACTGCTAGGAAAAACCCCTAAGATTACTTTTTATTTCCATTTCAGAGATGGCACATTTATGGCAAGAGCAAGCAGACCCTGTTTATATTGTCTCTCACTCTCGTGATTTCATCATGAGTCTCACAAAAGCCTATCTTCCTCCCGAAACCACAAACTTTTGAATCTCAGCTTTTGTTAGGAAGAAAAACATGCAAGTCCCATGACTGCATATTTGAATTATCATGTGGGGGAGCGGACAGCAACCCCCTTCCCCCCCGCCCCGTATTAATTTTCCTACAATATTTGAAGCCCTGAGGTTGACTAGCTTTTCATCATCAACATAATTGCTAAATAAAGGACAACTGAACTTCCAAATTCTACACACAGGAACAGTCTGCACGAGCTGGAGCAGCGCTACTGTAAATACTGCCCGCAGAATCCTCATTACCACGTAAAAGCGAGAAAGACAGCCTTTTGGACACCAAATTAGACTTGCAGGCAACATGCATTCTGTAGTTAGGAAAAACCTTTTCTTGCCAAACTTGACAATTTTTACCTTCTGGTCTCTAAGACAAAATGCGCACGTCACTTCGTTACCCTTCAATAGATCTACAGATTTTCACAGCGCTGCATTCTAACTTTCACTTGGGTAAAAGGAATTTATAATCTCCCAAGGATGCAAAGAAAAGCCTGGACACAACCCAAGAGTAATCAAACTACTAAACCCCCAAACCACATGCAAAGACAAATGAGAGAAGTTGTACGGCAATATTTCTCCCTGGCTGTGCTCCATAAAGGACTCCGTTGAGACTCAGGTGTAAAGTACACTGTTGTTACTGCTAATCCCCTCCTCCCCACCCACTGATGCAGCGTGTAAGACTGAGGCAGACCTGAGACAAGCTGGGGACAACCTGCAGTTTTAACGTCTCTTCTTCCTCTTGACCCTACAGGAACCTCTCTCCCAGGCTGTTGGTGTTGGTGGCAAGCAAGAGCCACAGATCAGCTCATCCAAGTCACAGCCTTAGTGATATGCTAGTACAAGGTGCAGATGATAACAACTTTTACTCATAGCTGCTCTTGATCCTATATTGTCAACTCTCAACCTTTCTCACCTGCTTCATAAACACCCATGTTTTACTATAGAAGAAGCCTACAAGGAACTAAAGCACGCCAGATCTCGAGAAGAACAATGCCTATGGTGGAACGAAGTGAACCGGATGCACCGATCTGGTAAGATTTGTCCTTGCATCTCAGGCATTCAGGACTTCTGTCACTCTATGGCAAAGTACAAGAGAAGACACAGCCCAGCAAGATGAAACGAAAGAGGGCAGTAAACTGAACATCGAATGAGTTTGCTCCCTGCTCTCTCCAGTTCCCAAGTACACGTGCTCAGACACGGCCTCCTGCCTCACTAGATAAATAAGAATAGGGCTGAGCAATGTGATTTAAGAAGAGAATTATATGACACGGTATGTTTTATTTCACAGCATGCCAAAAAATGATTAAAGAAATGTGAAGAAGAGCAAAAGACTTGCTCTTTTAGCTTTACTTTCAAATACAGCGATATAACACAGAACCATTGTGATATGTTGCTGTATGCATCACTTCTATGCCTATTATCCAGCTTCTTAGAAAAATGACATCCAAACCTACACATTTTATCTTAAAGCAGCAGCACAGGTTTTGGAGAGTGAAAGCTTATGAATGGTAAAATAGGAATTTAGCACAGTGAAAACACAGTCCAAGCTCGGGGGTCTATTCTCCTCTTACTGCTTTTATGTACTTCCAGCATTCAGGAAAATTACGTAGAAGCATTAAGAGTAGAATAGACTCCTGTGAAATGAGCTCACAAATGAAATTAAGAGTGGGAGAAAAGCAGTGAATAACTGAATCCCCCAAGCTAGAACACCACACTGGAGTGTCACAGGAGGATATACAACATGTGCTACTGCCCACCCCCTTTTCAGTGGACCTATGTAATTTATGAACCTGACAGCAATGCTGTACGTACCCACAGGCTCTTCCTAACCTCCCTCCCATCAGCGTGCTTCCACAGAGAACTGCCAAGGAGACTGACACAATGAAAATGCAGTGGTTTGGCTGCCTTTCAACCTTCTATATACCCTGGAGACAGGAGGATTACTTATTATTAGCAATTATGAAATTTAATCCACTATACTACATTGCATATGATCAAGTTTTATTGTACTCTAGTGAGTCTTACCATAGTATAAACATCAGATTATAAACCAATTTTTATTGCATTGACTTTAATTTTATACAGAGTCAACCTTCCCTGTTGCAATGTGGTCACTTCATTCTGTATCGCCAGAGTGTGGCCCTTGAGTCATGAACAATGTAAGTGTATGCTTCTATTGGTGCAGAGGCGAAATAAAAAATCAACTTGATTTGTCTTTCCTATTTTCTTTTTAACAAATGAAAACTTGACGCACATGCGGATTAACTGATAAACTTAAGGCTGCAGATAAAACCTGGCATACTAATAGGAATGAAAATCACATCTCCTAAATCCTAATGCCATGCTTTATTCACAAAATCTTCCTGGCTTTACTTGCTGTATCCACACAATCAGAATGGGTGAAATAAGAGCCGTAAAAAACATCCACCCTGTGTGTAGTCTGGCCAGGCACTATCAGTCTTCACCCCAGTCTTCACTCTCTGCAAGGCTAAAATCAGATGTTCCACATTGTTTTCTTATACTGCTCTTTGTTCTCATAAACTAATAATATTTATGAAAAAACAAAACACTCTCTCTCATGGACTGCTAGTTTAAGTGAAAAATGATTATGTTTACATAAGCAACATTGCATTTACTGATCACAAATATAAAGGAAAAAAATTATAAAAATACTTATTCTTTGCCCAATCAAGGATTAGCAAACAATAATCCTTGTAAAACAGCAAAATATCTGATTAAAAGGAGATGAGAAAGCACAAGTGATTTTTTTAATGTCGCCATCTATCATGCCACTCTGTCACCTTCCATTCCAAGGTGGAAGGCATATTTATCTGCCTTTGCTTTCCCTACCCACTACATAGCAACACGTACAGTGAGGAACCCTTTCCCACAAACTGTAATGTTCTGCTCTATCTGTGGCATACGCTTTTCCCCTGGGCAGAAGACGAGAGTTGTAGGGGCTCGCAGCCCTTGTTAGTCACATCGCGCTACCACAGGGCACTTAGCACAGTGAGGAGAGAGGTACGAGAAGCAACACTCAACCAAACGAGTACTTTTACTTAAGCCAATATGCCACTCGTCACAATGACTTATTTTAAAGAGGCATCTGGTGATTGACACGTGCCACCAGGAGCAGAAGTCATGGTGCAGTTTGCTATGGATTTGCACTTAGGTCTCCTCAATCCTTCCCTTGCCCCAGACCACCACTCATCCTTTCTCTGGATCTCTTTCTCTTCTGTAATGTCTCCGGTTTCCCCAATCCTAACAGTAATTTCAGCTTCCCACCATGGCTCTACTTCTCCTTACCTGCAGTTTTTCCTACGCCCAGCACAATATCCCCACCACAATGAGGGTATTAGAAGGGTTCCCTCTACTCACTTTCATGGAAGTTGGGGAAACTTAATAGCTCTGAAATAAACTATTCTTCCAGCTCAAATGCCCAATCAGTTTGAAAGTTCAAAAGACTGACAGCACAATAGCAAAAACATACTTCTTTAAGTTAAAAACTATTCCCCGAAAGCAAACTTTAATGGAGTAAATCAGTGACCAAAAATTCTAAAATACATGTCTTTTAAAAATAATTATAGCTCAGAGCAAGAACCTCAAATCTTGTTTGTTATGTAACTTCAGCATTACTGCAGTTATTTAATCACCATTTACCTCATAAAATAAAAGGAGCGTGATACTCTTAATACTCTTTTGCTACAAACAGAAAAGTTAAAGCACCCCAAATTTGGACTCAATACTGTCCTACAGCAGCAAGAAACACATCTCGATGAAACAAACCTAGGCTGTGTATTCGCATCTACATAAATGACGTGACGTTTCTGTAGAGTGAATGTCATTCCACACTCATGCCAGAACAGTGATTAATTAAGCAACTGTCTTCAGTGATTTCTCTCACCTGAGCGTACACATCCAGAATTTCTATGCAGGATTCTTTCGACTGAGATTGGAAAGAGAGGTCTGCTGCTTAGGACATGCAAGCATCAGATTGATTTCTAAGCTTGTAGCACACTAAAACAATCATATTAAAGCATTTTGAAATTAGAAACAATCTAGTTCTTTGAGGATTTATCCGCTAAGGAAAGCATTTTTATCCAAATAGCCATACAGGTAATCTTCTATTCAGGAAACAACCAAGTCGTGAACCTGACTGTTCAAATAACGAAACGAGCGAGCAGGCAAATGTCGTCCTCTGTCAGAGTCCGATTACTACAACTGGGGAATTTTAAACAGCAGTGAAATGAATTACACAAAGCTCAGTAAATCTGGGGAGTTAAGGGAGTCCTATAGTCCAGGTTAGTATGCCTCTGTGTGATGAGAATGATCCAAGGACTCTCTAGGTGCTCCCGCTGCCAAGATCAAGCACCCAAGAGCTGCAGCCAGGTGCTGTCGTAAGGGTAAAACTCCTGAAAGCGAAGGCAAGGATGAGCAGAGACCGACCCTGGACCCATAAGCTTCCGTAACACATAGCCTTCACTTGATAGTACTTGAAAACATAAAAAAAAGATAAAATATTATTTCCTCTAACTTCCAGACAACAGAATTGTATATTCTGAAGGATTTAGCCTGCAATGGCTCCAAATACCTTCCTTTTGATGATTCACAGAAGAGTACCATTCTTGTGTATCCTTTTGACTCATGCTGAAGCGTAATTGCTGCTCTTTTTTTATTGCTGCACCCATTTTCTCTCATCTGTCCTTTGTTTTCCTTTTATTTCTTTTAATCTTCTAAATTTATAGAAATAGCTTTCTAACTTTTATTCTTTTTAACTCGCTCGTGCTCTGGCTCTTCTTTCTTTTCTGCAACTTTTCAGGAGGCCAGATACCATGAGAGTGCCGTTTTTCCTCTTTTTATTTAATCTACTCATTTCTTTTGCTGAAATGAAAGCCAAAGGATCAGGAATACTTTAGTTGTTAAGACACTGCCCAAGCCTGCAGCTATTTACTTATGAACTGATTATGTGAATGACTCTGAGAAGTCATTAGAGGTCTAACGGATAATGTCACGTATGATAGCATATAAAAGCTACAAATAGGTTTTCAAGCAGCAACATGATGTGTTACCCACAGCTGCAATTGCTTGTTAGCACAGGTGAGGGACATCGAGATCAACTTTGATATCTACACTATCCCATTTTTGCCTGCCCAACAACTGTCACTTGTCTCTTGCTCTCCCATCGCAGACTGATAACCACCACTCTAATTCTGCTTAAATAAAGAAGGAACTTGCTTTGTAAAAAAAATGAATGATCAGGACTATAGATAATAGCCTTTTGAAAGGTGAATCCACCAGGATAAGAAAATCAGTATGAGGAATAACTCCTGAGCGGAGGTGAACTGTAGCTTTCTGGAGCAATTTGTGAATGTCTGAGAACCAAGTCCAGAGTCCAAGAGGTGAGCTTGCGGGTTAAAAAGATTTGCAACTGCTAAAAACTGATTGCTGTGGGGAAAAGGTCAATGTTTGCTCTAAAAATAGCAGACTTATACATGTGATGTCTTATTAAACTTCAGTCACTGCGACGAGGAAAGCTGTCAAAAATTTAAGCAAAAGTCACTTGAAGTAAAAAAAAAAAAAACGCTCAGGTATACTACACTCACTGATTTGGCTAATGCCAAAGACAACTTTCTTCTAAGTCAACATGGCTTCTGTCATCCTGAAAGAACAACTGTTCTCCTTCAATGTGACCACAGACATTCTACTCCACGCACTCAAATGTGGTCTTCCTGGATCCACGAGCATCAGCAAGATCTGGTTAATACATCTCACAAAACAGACAGTTACCTGGCTAAGAGTAACCTGACCTAAGAGGAGCAGCGAGACAACAGGGAATTCACTAGGACCGTATATGCTTCCCTCTCCCAAGTAACAGCAAAACTGAACAAGATGAACGGCAGTGACATTTTTGGTCACGGATACAGCATCCAGCACCACCTAGGCAGTTATGTGCCAGGAGTGGAAGCAGGTGGCATTAGCATTTGCCCTGAAGCCAGCTCTGACCATTCTGAATTTCCAGACTTGTGTGAGAAAGGAGGCGGTGGAGCAGCCTGCAGACCACCTGCTGGTCTTCTTGGAGGCAGAACCGAGATGGCAGTCTGCCACCGGGAACCAGCCAACTTCTGCCCTGGTGACTGACAGGTTTGGTCTTGATCCCTGGAGGTAAACGTATTGCTGCTGGAAAAGCAAGCCTGCCTGTGAAAGGCCAAAAAAAGGGTATGAATGGGCAATTTAGGGAAATAACTACTCCTTATAAATCCCCTTTTTTTCAATAACACTTCTTGTTTTGTTTTTGAAATAACTCATTTTAAGACACTAAATAAATGATACAGATTCTGCTGCTTCACTATGTAACTGGACACTTTTAGTAATTAAGCAGTTTTTCTAAACACAGCAGAAGGAAGTATTCTAATGAACTGATTATATTTTTTTCCATGGCACAGAGTACATAAAAATAAGCAATTTCAATAATCATTATTACTGCTACAGTATATATTAATACATTTCGGATAAATCATTGCCTCTACTATCAACTCAGCTACTGCTCCTGCAAATAAAGCAATACCTTGTTACCTAGCAACTGAGCAAGTCCCTGCTACACTGCAAAAAAAAAAAAAAAAAAGAAAAAAAGGAAATATATATATTTATATATCCCCTTGGTTTCATGTTGAGAGAACATCCAAAAAGAACAAAGAATATTCCACTCAAATGCCCCAAAATTCAATATTTAAATAAAATGTTTGATCCTCCACATTTCATGAGTATCTTCAGAAGCTAGGTCTAGATTAAACATGCATTACCTCTTACTGACAATATAATGTTCTTGCTATGCATTTCTTGGAATATTTTATTACTGCATATATAGATACACAGACATTACACGTATAAGTCATGACAGGCTCTTAATGCTACATCTGATCTGTATTAGAATAGGAATAGCTACTGCATGGCTTTTTTAGAATCAGTTTGCTTATGCTAAATCAGTTCCTTTCCCATTTGACATAGCAAGGCACAGTATCACCTCTTACGGATGCAATGTCTCTTTTTAGGGCTTTGTCATTTGTACAAATTATTCCTTCTGTTGCATAGGAAAAATTAAAAAAAGTACGTACTACAAAATCCACCACTTTGTTGCTTTACATCTCATGTCTGTTTCTGTCAGACTGCCAACACTGTGCGGGTCAAAAATGAACAAGGGTAGCTTAGGAGTCCTACTTGCCCTGAGCAACACACAAATTCGGCAGCAGCCTCTGAACCCTTTGGTTACCAGCATGTGTCCGGTCCACGCTCTACCCCGACTTGGAAAAGGCAGCAGAAGGATTCACGGCCCCATGAGGGCACAGTATGAAGACATACCCTTCACTGCGACAAGGACTGCCAATAAGATTGTGCAATAGAGGGAATATGAAGTCATGAAAATCGCTGTCCTGAAGGCCCACAGTTTCATTAGCAGGTAACTGTTCCCACAGTCAATATTGTCTAGGTCATCACACTGCCTTCAGATCCAATGAGAAATACATCTAAAGACAGTGCAGATTTCACTTCAAATTTAGGGGCTAATCACAAACCACTACTGGCTAATTGCAAATTTGACGATCACTAAACACCACACAAAAGTTTTGAAAGCTGCTCCTGGTAGCAACATCTTTAGTGAGAGTATTCCTGAAACATGCTGTTAATGTTCTCTTGAAACTTTTAAGTCACCTGTCTCTTAGAATACAGGGATATTGGCTCAGTTAATCATAACGCAAAAGTATACACAATCTATATCATGCTGCCTCGAACATCTGTTGCTGCTGTAATCCCTGATAATTCATAGAAAAAATATTCAGAAAATGATACGCTTCCACCAAAGGCACCTCATTTCGTGCGGCTCTTACCATTATCTCCCAGTGCTATATGCCAGTCTGAAATCTTTTGCAGCCTGGTTTTGCCCAGTTTTTCCACATTCTTACAGCCTTTAACAACTAGGTACCAGAGTTCACCTCCCAGAGGAATGCGCGGAGTTCAGTAAAATGCACAATGCATACAGATGGGTGAGGATGAAGTATCGGCTACCGTGGCATTCAGAAGCCTCTCGCAATAAAAATTTTAGAAGCCAGAGAAACATACAACCTATACATCTTACAAGGATAAAGCAAACATCAGAGACCATACCCTACAGGCTTTGCATGACAAAGTCTGTGCATATTGTCTCTCCCTCTGGAACGCAGTCTTCAGTGACAGATGGCACAACTGCTACCTACAGATGGCTCAAGTGGGGGCTCCATAGCTTTGATAAATACTGCAATCAACTCCTAGGATAGGTACGGTTCAGGCAGCACAGCAAACACAGGGAATAAATCCCTCAAAAACTTCTTAACTGTAGAATAATCACACACACAGTATTATCCTAAACAGACAGATGAAAGTCCTGGGCTCTTACTGAGCTGACAGAAATTCAGGACTACTTAAAAGGAGGTCAGTAGTTTATCCTAAAAGTGTTTGAAACAAGCGTCGCTCAATTTCTTATCTACTTCATCCAGAAAACCATTTCCACTTTCATCATGGACCAAATGCTCCTGGTGAAAGTATTCTTGCTTTCCAGTGGGATTTGTTATACTTTGGAGGAGCAATCAACCCTATCACTGACAGAGCCTTGGTCTGGTTGGTAAAAACATCCTTGCCTCAGATGGATGATTCACTACGGTGAGCAGAGGTATTTGAATCACTACTATAAGAAAATCAAAACTCGTGGACCGACACTGGGGCTGTTTGTAGCAGACTAGCATAATCTTTCCTAATCTTCTATAGAAAGCTGGGAATAAGAGCAACCAGAGTGATTTCATAAAGGAGAATTTGCTTTAGTTGAGCATACACCTCGGAGACCCCGCTCCCTCCCCACCTGCTGCTGAAAAAAAGAGATAGGACTTTGCAATGTCTTTTGTGGCAACACGGGACCAGTGATGGGCCACATTTGTTACCTGCTTTCAGCCACTCACGTTTTGTGCTGTATAAGCAAGAGTTTTCTACCAAGCGGCATCTACGAGAAGGCTCTCATTGACCAAGCACTGCAATGCTATGGGCACGTACGCAATACAAAATACACCGGTTCCAGAAATTTGGGAGCATTCAGCTAACTAATAGGCATACTGCATTTTCAAGTTGATGTCAGGACACAGAAGGGACATTCTCTGAAAAAACTAACATGCCCTTCGCTTTAATATGCATACTCACTGTTATGTAGAAGTATCTTACATACCCCAGAAAAACACACATAGGTATAAAAGTATCTCCCAGATACATTAGGAAGGGTGGACTAAAGCTCCATTCAGAGTCCTTGGATTACACGACAAGTTCCCCAGCCCACACCTGCAGTACAATAGAAAATAATATCTTTGCAGCATCCTCACAAATATAGCTGGCTCGTATTCCGAAAAGTAAAACAACCCCACCCCACCATTAACAGGCAATATGACATTTCAAAGCAGCCCTACTGAAATCTAAATTAGAATATGCCTACTGGATTCTGGTTTGTGAAAGAAGATACCAGAATACAAGTAAAAACTGTAATCTTTTAAACCTTGATTACAGTCCAATTACTACAGTATCTTGAATCTCTCCTGCAGACCTAAAGTTTCTACTCCCTTCTGCCATCACTACATTTCCCAGAACACAAACAGAGGACATTAAAATTGCCTGTTTTCAACTACTCCCATGCACAATTTAAGAAGTTTACTGTCCCTAACTTCCAAGTTTCACAGCCTGAAAATGTACTGTAGAGGTAGAAAGGAGTCCACTTCATCAGAGCTTCAAGAAATAGAAAAATCTGTATTAAATTTTTTTTATTTATGATGAACTACCTCAACTTTTATCCCTTTTCAGATTATAGAAAACCATGAATGACATTCTTCTTTTTGAGGAACTACCATGTAGAAAAGGGAGACAGAGATTGCTATAGTGTCAATATAATTTCTGAATGCATCACACAATCTTTTGTAATATGTCAAAATTATAAACAAAAACACTCCGTGTCACAGTCTACAAAAGGTATCAGGTTTTATAGCACAATAACACATGACAGCTCTCTTAATACTTCTGATAATTCAGTAATTATGTAAATATCTTCAAATTTGATTACACAGACTCACACACACACCATTAAAGTTTGAGCCAAACTCAGACTGCTTTACGCGTGAACGCAGCAACATGAAAACCTTTAGACTGTACTCACTTATTTCAGTTTTCATACTGATGGACTAGATCCTCTGCTCACCGCAGCAACATGCGACAAGAAGTGACTTGAAGTTATATGTATGATCCCCTGACCCTCAGTCTGAACCTGTAGGACCTCGGGATGCCTCAAGGCTGAGTTAAACTTCAACCACCGCTCCCTCCCACGGGCAGGGAGATTCAGACCATCGTCTCACCCTCCACAGTGGGACCCTACACTGAGGTGGGAGAGCAGGAACAGGAGGAACAACAGGGAGCTGGATGGTAAGGTCCACCTTGTAGACCATCAGTCAAGGGGATTCTCCAAACACACTTCAGTAAGGCAGCTCCACCTCTCCTTTGCCCATGGAGAAGCACAAAGGCACCTGGTCAAAAGTTTAGGATGTGGGTTTTGGAAGTGGTAGATGTGAATAATGAAGTAGAAGATGCAAAATAAAAAAAATATAAACTACAAACTGAAGAACCAGGGAGGAGCTGAGTGGCAGAAAAATATAAGATAAACCAGAAGTGCTAAATTCCACTTAATTTAAGTGTTTGAATCGACTGTTTTCTTGCTATTACCGCCTCTTTAGAAGCGCCTGACTTGCAAGGATTTCCCTACATTCCTAATAAATTAAAGTAATACTTCAGGGATGTTACTAGTTTTTAACTAGCCCCCTCACCCTCTTAATTATGTCACCACCACATTAGGATCAACATAACAGTGTTTTAACCAGAACAGGTTGTGGTGGCTGAAACAAGATATTCTAAAAATAAGATTTATAAAAATGTGACACATCAGCCCCTAGCAATAGCAACAATACCAGATATAGCTTCTGTATAATGCATGAACACAGGATTACTTCCATGAATCAACAGTTTTGCACTGAAGTATAAAATCGTCATCACATAGAGATAACTAAAAGTGAAGATTGGTTAGAAAAAAATTTATTTTACATGAGTATTGGTACCTCCAGTGATATAATGAGATTATGAAGGTCAAATAACAATCCTATTAAGTTATGTAACTCAAAATAGGGTGCATGTCAACATAAGAACAACATGGAAAGACAACTGCTGTTTTTTATTTATTCACTGCTTCTAATTCAGGTTGTTTCTTTTACAGTATTTCTGTTCTAAACTGCTTTTGCAAAATAAACTTTCCTACAAAAAAGTCTCTAGGTTCTTATACCATAAGTAAGAAAGAAATTTTTAAAAACAAATTCTGTGCTATGCTCTGCAGATAAAAAGGGATTCTTCTTTTGCAAAAGTCCCAGCATAAATTACCAACCTCAGACACCAGAGAGCAGCAAGCTGGGGAATCACTTCCCAGTCTGACCAAGCTGCTGTCCTCAGCTGGTGTGGTTTGACTGCTACAGGGCATTACCAGATCCTCAGGTACCACACATGTACAACGCTGCACCACACCAAGAGTCAGCAGAAGTAGGTGGTAGCTCTTCTTTAGCTGTGAATATAATTAGGAAACTTCCTTCAAAACTAAAGAAGGTTCCCAACTTTCTGTTGACTAGAGCGGTCTTTGGTATACATAATAACAAAGAAAATATAATCTCAATGCAGTCAACTATTTAAACAGGAAAAATTGCTATTTTCGGGATATGACTTGCTCTTTGGCTTATGTTTTACACTGCATTTTTTTTAATTAACATTAGCAATTCTATTATTACAGGAGTATAGTCCTGCAGTACCATCCTTAAATATGAAGATCAAATGATTTCAACAAAATTTTCAACCTAGGAAGGTCACTTGCTTGTATATCTACTAGAACACGGCATATTTAATGAAACGTAATTCAAACGGAAACTTAACACTCTACAGCCAAGATTTCCAGATTAGGACTGCGTAATGTTAGTTTCCTATTTCCACAACTGGGCATTTACAGAGAGTATCAACTATACTCTAAAGGCACCTTTTCCCTGGAAAACCACATATTGAATTATAAAGTTTAGAGCCTAATTTTTAGACCACAAAGATGGAAAATATTGGTCTTGAGCTTTCCTGTTCAACATTTCATTTTCTCTGAAGTTTTAGCCAATTAATCAGTCAATGCCAATGAATCAAGAAGTAAATAAAATCACATTAAAAGATGGCATCTTTAGCAAGAGTCCATGGGGCTTCTATCATTGTTGGGGCTCTCATGACGGTGATGGCAATAGGGGGATGCTTACTACCTTCAGAAAGATACGTCAGGATCTGCCCAAATACTGCTTCACTGCAGTTATAACTGAACGTACTTGCTTGTCCTTCTTCTTAGTATCCAGGAATATTACTCCTGACAAAGTATGCGGGACACGATCTTCAGCCTGTGCAGTCAATGAAATCAAAGGTGCTATGACAATTTACACCAGCCAAGAACCTTGTTCGAAATCTCTGAGCGCAACCCCTTGGGGTACATGACGCTTTCTTCTCCTGCCCTTCTCCTCTGTGCACCATCACTGCAGAGCTAATGCTTACTCCCAGACAGCTCTGCAAAGAACAAAAATGGTGACAGCAAGCCCTAGAGAGGGAGCAGGAACGGGCACAGCCAAGCACTAGAGGTGGAAAGGGCGCATTTCATCCAGGTCAACCCCAAACATTATCCTGCGCTGGCCGATGGATGCTTATGAAATGAACATGATGCAGACAGCACTAAGTCAATACCTGTTATTATTGTGCTGTGATGGTGACTAACACATACACAAAGTATTTAAAGGACAAGTTTGGAGCTGTTTGGGAGTGCGCGGAGATGGTTGGGTGCAGGCAGCGGTATGGAAGCGCTCAAGTCACGGCACCACATGACCACCCCAAAAATCAGTATCTTGTGCTAAGGCAAAGGTTAATCTCTCACACAGGTCATAAAAATACCCTTTCAAACAACAAAAAATTAGAATCAACAGAATGCAAGTAGAAAATGATAGTCATAGTATTTAGTGTTCTTCCCACACTTTCATGCTTAAAGAAGAGCAACTTTGCAGTATTCAGACATATTAAAGATTTATTGCCATTTTTCACAAGTATGTAAAAATCACACGGACAGTCAATTAACTAAATTAATAAGCAGTGGGGAAACCCCTAGGAAAAGGTTAGTGCAATAGATTTTTAAACCTGTGAACACCTGTTAAATTTAATATTTTTACTGTGAGTTTTTAAATGAAGATGAGGTTTGCAAGTCTTTTTGTAATGTGCCTCCTGTAGAGCCAATCTTTGCTTCTGAGATACCTGAGCTGGGCATAACGTGGATTAGGATTGAGAAGTACTCACAAAGCTCTATGAAAACCCTTGAATGCTTGTCGCTTGCTACTGCTAAGAGTAGGAACACCACCACATTCCCATTTTAAAGAAAAATAATAACTTGCATTCAGTTTTGTAATGGCTTCAGTAAAAATACAAATGAGTCATGCAATACTTCCCTTAGGTTTTGCTCAAGTATTTTTCTGTGTGACAATTCATTCCAATATCCACTTACCTCTGCGGTGGTTTATAAATATTAGTACAGAATGTTGAAGTTCTACGTACTTTTATCATATAATAATAACGCAGGTGTTTCACAAACCATTTGGGTACTCATTAATAACGAGGTTTCCAGGTGACTACGCTATTAACAAAGTAACACTTTTCCTAGATTTTAGAATTACCTCTGAAAACATACCTGGAAAATAAAAGCATTAGCAAAGCATGACAATGGTATATCAGCGCTTTGATTATGGGATCCTGAAGGAGATAATTAGACAGTTTTCACTTAGCTTAAATTTTAAGTGTTTTAACTATTTGCAAACTGACATTTACCCAGCATATTTGTTTATGCAATAAGTGACATTATCTAAGACCTTATAAAACATTAAGAAGTTGCTAGATTATTTCTACAAGCACCTTTTATGAATCTATTTAAAATGCTGAGAGCCTTAATATCAATTTCAAGGAGTTAAGACAAAGCCTAAAAACAGTCAGACGATCATGCATTACAGCAGTACAACTTCTATAATTAAAGTTATTCCTATTATACGTGTATGGACACACACGTGTACACATGCAATTTAGTATCATATAATAAATCTTGATGAACACTGGAACTGACTTTGCATTTTCCTACATTAGGAATAATCACATCCAACCATTTTTGTGGCTTACCAGCTTACCGCTGGCTTTTACCATCATTCACAATACGTAGACATAAAAAGATATTACGTGTAACAGTGTTCCTCACTGAACAGATACACGAAGAAGAAAGAAATTATCTTCAGTATACCCTTGGTAAAAGAGACATATATTCTCACTGACATCTTTGCAAAAGCTAAGGCAGCATACATGCAAACACCCAGAAGCGTTGAAGGTCTGACTCCGCTCTGCAGTCCGTAGGACCAGTCAATTAAATGAAGAGTTTAGATGATCATCCACAGCCAGGCAAGCAAAACAAGTGTTTATCACCTTCGCATTTCACCATGTTTAAATTTACTGAAAAAAGCAAATGTTTATTCTCCACTGTAGAGAAGCGCTTTCTGGAAAAAAAGTACTTCAGAAATTAAACAATGGGCTAAAATCTGCTGTCAAACAGGCAAAACTCTCTGCTGACTTCATTTGCTATTAAATTTAACCTTTTTACAGCATCAGAAGTTAAAATATTCTAGACAACAGAAAAACCTCATTGGATGTTTGCTGACTGCAAGAACCAGGGACAGAACGAAGAACAAACCAACTACAGTTAACAAACCTCATACAAATCACCTTGGACTTCCTACATCAAAAAGCTGGAAAAACCTAAGTGAAGAGAGATATCTTTCCTTAACACATTCCAGTTTCATGGTTCTAGAAAGAGCAAACTCCAAAGGCAAAGGTCCGGGAGACAGAACTTCCATCTCAAGCTTCCTAAGACTTTTTTTCCCCCCATCAGACACTTGGGTTTTCCCAAAGGAAAACAGCCTTCTTTCTGGTAGTTTAGTGAGGGATCACGTGAGTCTTGGAAACAAGTCAAGACATGAATATCTACAAGGGAAAAAAAAGTACAAACCTTAACCATCCACAGAGTGAATATATGCCAGTGTTGAAGACCACTTTATAACGTTGAGCAAGTGCCCTCAAGTGATAGAACAGCCAGAGACTCTAGAATATCCTCAGATACTCTGTCTTTGCTCATCACCTCTTCTCTTAATCAAGCTGCATTTCAGTCATTTGACTTTAACTCCATCTCAGTTCCCACTGCTCAGATATATTGGGATTTGAGTCCTAACAAAAAAACGAGACAAATGCTGGATATCATCATGACACTGATAACACAGCAACCTGTATATTCTTGTGATTTCTCTAGAGGTGTCACAAAGCTACTATCCAACCCCACAGGAACGGGCCGAGCAAGAACTATGCAAATATCATCTGTCTTTATGAAAGGCACTGCAAAACTCTCCAAGATGTTTCTCAGTCAATGGAGTTAGAAATATCCCACTAGGAGGAGGCCGAAGGCAGTTAAGTAAGGGAAGGAGGAAGACCAGAGATGGTCCTGGATTTTCTCCTTTGTGCTTGAACATTTCCATGACAATAAGAACCTGTTTCACTCAGTGATCCAAGGACAGAGACAGTCTCCAGAAGATCTGCCAGCACTTCTCAACCCAGATTCTTTTACCGAGGAAGAAAGACTCTCTTTCTGATTACTTTCCTTTGGTTAAGGTTTGTCCAATACCAGCATCATCACTCCCTTATGCTAGACATAACGACTGCTTTCTGCAGCTAACATGAAGTTCGGCACAAATGCCATTTACAGTGCTGCAAGATACTTCACTTCAGAGAAATTCATTAGGGGAGTGACAACGTCAACAAGATCCTTTCCTTTCTTTAACACTATCCTCAAGTTTGTCACAGTGAATTCAGTCCAAATTTGAGGGGTTTTAAAATGAAGAGTCTTTGGAGAGAGGAAGAAATGTTTCCAAGTTGACCGAAGGACCTTTAGAAAAACTCTATTGCTCCAGCGTACATAAACAGAAAGGCAAGGAAAAAAGAAAAAAACAAACCCAGATCAGGTATCTCCTCTTCTCAGACTGCTGAGCAGCACATAACTCCATGCCAAAGGCAGTATGACCACTGAAACTCTCCCCAAACCACCCCACTGTCTTTCCATGCAACCTGTAAACCAAGACTATCTCTGAGAGCAATTCAAACAAGGGAGCAGACTGATAGTGTACAGAGCTAAACTGTTGGGAATAAGGCTCGTGAAGACTTGCATCTTTGAATCTCAGTGCTCAAAATGCTCAATTTAACACGCTCAAACACTCTACCAAAATTATCACATTTCAAAGCTTTTCTCTTTAAAGGCAAAAAATATAGAAAGACTATAGATAGAGACAGCGAATCAAACTATGACAATGAAATGCTTTCACTAGCTTGATTACCTTGTCAAAGCCAGGTTTATCTAAAGCACAACCCTTTGATACTTGGAATCAAGACTACTGTCTTGTAGACAAGCTGGCATAGTTGGCACATGGACTAAAAGATCAAGTACAAGCAGCTCTCTGTTATTGCCTACACAAAGAGAAAAATTACATTGGATTGTGAAGAGTGCCAGGCTGGTACAATTTTCTGAAGGTGTTATTCTCCAGAATTTGACTGTGATTTCTTAAAAATAAGCTTGTAGCTCATAAAACTGTGAAGACAACATTGAAAATGTGAACTAGTATAAACGAACATGTTCCCAAATGTGAAAAAGATCCCAAATCATATCTCTCGGAGTAAAATCTGGCCAGTTCATCACAACGATTGTTGATTTGGAATACTAATATAAATTTTCATCATTTAATAAGTAAAGCATTGCGATAATAGGATCATCAGGGAAAAGTCCAGTCTTGTAAATGTAATATTGTCGTGCTTGGCATCTGGCAAATGAGTAAGATTGGACCCAGAATGATACCATTCACTCTCATCCCCGCTTTAACTTCCAGTCTGCGTGCAGAGCAGGTCTCTCAAGACCAAGAGCCAAGAGAGCTTAAGTCCAAGGCTTGTCAGTTTCTCAGTCTGCTCAAAGCAAAGTGGAAGTTTACTGTTTGTGAAGAGTATTATTCATTATGCCTACCACTAAGGTATAACAAATAAATACCAAGATCCTCACCAAAACGCCAGCTGTTCAACGTTAAAGCAAAATCTGCACCCTCCCCGTTGATGGAAATAAATTAAAATGAGCATTTCCAACACGGAATTCTGATTCCTCTGACATTAAAATGTCTTGCTCTGGGAATGTAAGTCAAATCACGACTAACCTGGGTCACAGCTCCCTCCTCAAGTTCCTCAGTAGCAAAACTCTTACCTAGAGCCGATCTGCTTTAGTTTCTTAGTTCAGCTTCTTAGTTCTTTGATGGCAGCTTCACTGACAGCTCTGTTCCTAATTTTCACATTCTTTGCCCTCCCTTTTTAACTCCACGTGCCCACTTCCCCCCCCGCCCCCCAAGAAAAATGCTAAGAGAAAAAGCATCAGGCCCTCAGCTTTCTGAATTAATTTGAGGGTACTGCATTTAAATGCCTTCTAAGTAGACTGAATATGTATAGTATATTTTAATTTGCCTTCTTACTGGATAAAGTTATCTCTTCCTGACTATCACATCCCCCTTCTCTGGGAAAAAAAAAATAAATAAAGGAGCTCACCAACATTACAGAAAGCAGAGCTTCCTTTGAATACACCAGCGAGTTCTTCCAATTCTCATCTGTCAACCATTTGCACAAATTCTTGAAATGGAACTTCTCAGGTGTGTCAGGTTAAGAGGGTCTGCGAGCGACCGCATGACCACAGCTTGTCTGAGTTACATACACATATCAAAAAAACCCAGATGTCTTAGTGAACAAGTGTCACCAGACCAAAATTCATCAGCTCAAATCACTTACTCTCCAGCCTTTTCGGAGTATCATTCAAATTTTTAGGATGCCGTCAGAATGGAGTTTTAACTTGTTATGGTAATTAAACACACCGTAAGATCAAGGTTTCGTACCAGGCAAACAAGCATCAACTTTACATGAATGTTTACAATTTACACTCATATTTATTCAGGAAAAAAAAAAGCCCCCATTATCACGCGACAACCCTCCGGAGGATTTTTTTTTAGCAGATTATTGCACTTTATATTTTGGCACATACAGAAGACGACACAAGCTGGTTCTTAATGCACATTCAAATTAGAAGTTACTATCCATCACGTCAGGGTCTACTTTAACACTAGTTTGTGTCTCGTTAACAGAGTAAGTTAAAGTGTTCTTTAAGGAATCATCACGATACGTTATATCAGTAATCCTGCCGTAGCCGGACACTAGTTTTCCTTATTAACACCGTTGCCGACACGAACGGTGCGGAGCACACCTTGATTCCGTGCACGTGGGCACACATTGCCGCTGCCCGCGGAGGAGAAGGAATTTTGCACAGCACATGGCAACATGCATCGGTCCACATGCTAAAAATCCTCAAGAAAAGCGCTGCCGCACGTGTGCAGCAAATCGAGCTCCAAATGAAATTGCCAGGTATCATTTTTTCTCTCCCAATACCAGCACTGCCCTCTCACCAGAAGGTTAAATAACAGTTCGTTAAGATGTATTCTTTAAACGTGAGCCTTTACCGGGAAACCGATGCATAAACCATCATTCTGATCTCTATGCACACTTCTGCTTTTCATCCCTTTTTT